>ML794424.1:138651-184466 GCA_009831015.1 Picea engelmannii | reverse complement strand
CATGAAATGAAGCTCTTGAATCTACTACCCAAGACTCAGAAATATTATCTACAGAAAGAATCAAAGCATCTTGTAACACATCATCTGTTACATTTGCTTCATGATTTCTCTCATGTTGTCCATCTCATTGTTTCTTTGGAGCTATGTAGTCTTTCTTCAGATGTTTCTTCCCACAATTCCAGCACTCTATCTTTCCAAGTCTGGATTTGGATCTGCCCTTCCTAGAATTTCCACGGTTCCTTGAGTTTTTTCCTCTATCATTTTGTCTTCCCCTATTGTCCATGTTCAATGCATTACCTGATGTCTCACCTGTGCTTTTTCATCGCATTTCCTCACTAAGGATAACACGAACAACATCATCAAATTTTAAAGTATTTGAACCAAAGACAGAGTTACTTACAGCCATCACCAAACTGTTCTAGTTTTCTGGCAATGAGCACAAGATTAGAAAGCCCTGACCTCATCATCAAAGTCCACTTTTACAGAACTTAGTTGATTAGTAACCATATTAAATTCATTTAAATGATCTACAATAGACCCACCTTCTGACATCTTCATATTAAATAATCTCTTCATTAGAAATACCTTATTGGACGCCGAGAGTTTTTCATACAATTTGGCCAATGCGTCCATCAAACCCTTCGTTGTCTTTTATTTAGAAATATTGAAAGCCACCGACGCTGTCAGGATCAACCGTATCATTCCTAGAGCTTTTCTATCAAGAATCTCCCATTATTCATGGTCATCGGCTTCTTTGCTACTCCAGCCAATGGTAGGAATAGATCCTTCTGATATAAATAATCTTCCATCTGCATCTTCCATAACTGGTAGTTTTGGTCATTAAATTTCTCGACCCTAAACTTTTCATCTTTCGACATTACTCCTACTCGAACCAGGAACCCTCTTTTCCTGCGAGTTATCTTTCACTCTGATACCAGTTGTTAGAAAAACAGGACCGCGGAGCAAGAAAATAAAACAAATGCAAAAAACAAAACACAGAAGATACACAATACAAGTGAGACATAGATTTACGTGGTTCACCTAGTGTGGGCTACGTCCACCAGAGAAATTGTCAGGTCCTTCCTTTATTATTATCCAGCAAATGAAGGGATACAACCTACAGCAAAACCCACTGTAACTTCCTCTTCTTTCTCTCACAGTCTCCTCTCTCAGAATACAGTATTCACCATCAACCATAGCCGCAATACATTTCTCTCATAAAAGAGGGTTTCCTTCTAGGGATAAAAACCCTAACAGAATCTCTACCATTAGATCTACGACCTTATAATGAACGGTCCATATTTACAATGAAATTACAATATATATTTACAAGGCAATTTTTCCTTCGGGGGCCCGCTTGCCCCCAGACTCCCCAGCCGGGGGGATAGCCCCCCCGGACCCCGCAGAGGGGGTACCCCCCTCTACACTCCCCTGCGTGGAAGAGTGTACATACTTATGGGGTGTAAATACTTCATGGGGTTTAAACACGGCTAAAAACAAGGACCTCTGAATCAGGAAGATAATCAGGCTCCACAACCAACATCCTGGTCCACTTCTCATCAACTGTCTGTGTAGCTCTTTCTTCAACCTTCTTGTTGGTATTTGCATCTTCTTTGTATGAAATTTCACCCATGGATCCAAGATGTGTTAATTCTTTTGGCACTTGAGAGTTTCTTAAGTTCTTCCTCAATGAGACAACTTCGTGTTTAAGTTTTTCACAATCTTTTTCTTTCTTCATCATTTGGACATTCCTTACTTCTCCTATCCTTCTCTCTTATTCGAGTAGAGTTTTCAAGGAAATGGTTTCTTCTCTTAGTTTCTCAAAGTATTCTAATTGTTTCTTCAAGCTTACAACTATATTTTCACAACTACCCAATTCACTTCTTAGTTTTCTTTGCATCTCTTTGATCTTGTTATTTTCAATCTCAACATGCTTCAATTTTTTAAGATTCTCATCTTCTTGTTGAATAATGTTTTATTCATGATTTACTTCTTCTTCATTGGAATTTTCTTCTTCAGTGTCATTTCTTTCAATCCTTGTATGAGGACATTCAAATTCAACATGACCTACTCCTTCACAATTAAACCAAAAGAACTGACCTCTGTTTTCTTCTTTGAAATCTAAGATGTTGTAATTTGTTTCAACTTCTTCTTCTTCTTCTTCTTCTTCTTCTTCTTCTGCTTCTTCTCTTACATAAAGGTCTTGTAACTTGTCTCAAAGCTCTTTTGATGATGCATATGATCCCACCTTGGATTTCACTGAATCTTTCAATCCATCCAAGATGGTATCTATTGTCAATTTGTTGTTCATTTTTGCTTCCTTCTGAGCTGCAGTGTTTGGTTTCTTCAAAGCATTGTATCCTGAAGCAACTGAGAATCAAACATCTATCCCAAGAGCTTTCAAGTAAGTTTCCATTCTATTACTCCAATATTCAAAATTCTTTCCATCAAATGGTGGAATCCCATTATCAAGAAGAAGATACAATCATCCAATATCAAGAGATAGTTTAACTCTCCATTCTTGCCCCTTCCTTCCACCCAAGAATATACGAGAGATAATAAAACTTCACATTAAATTATCACCATTAACCAACCATCACATAGAACCTGATAATGCTTCCTGAGACTTCTTCAATTTCTAAAATTATTCGATTCTTGGAATACTCTGATCCTATAAATAATATTATTCAATTTATTTTTTAAAACCTCTCCAAGTTTCACTCCTTGAATCCTCCCCAAGAAGTTATAGAGAGAATGGTAGACCTTGTTCAATTCTGGTTTATTCAGGGATCGAACTTGTACAAAAAGCTTTGTGCTCAATATTTAACATAATATTCTAAAACTCACACACAAGAAACTACATTCCATACTCTTTCCAATAAAATTTGTTCCACATCATTTGGATTCTTGATGAAGAAGTTATGACTGTTTTACCCGAAACACCTAATTATTGACTATCTTCAAGACTGGTCACAAACCCTATATTCCAAAGAGTGTATCTCCATAACTATATAGAATCAAAAGCTGAAATTTTTACCACATGTACATTGATGTGTCTTCTCAATATCATAGCAATTTCACCATCTAAATCATTCTAGAAAAAAATTTATAGCAAAAATAGTAAGATGACCTGAAAATAACATACCTTAGAACACATCACCAAAAGACTTCATCCTCCCTTGAAATCTGACCTTCTTTACTTCTGATTTTCTCTTAAATTGGACTTGTGTATCAAATGAATGTATAATGATATTTATTTAAACCATTTATGTCACTTTCTTTTAACATTGGGGTCGATCTGACACTTTCTTATTTTGTAATTATTTTATTTAATTATCTTCAGGGCCTACATGTACTTCGTTCTTCAATTCACTTTGTCATCTTCAAAAATTCATTTCTCCTCAACCATGAGGATCCACGTGGCGTGCCACATACCACCAAAAACAACATGATGTATACTATCCATCCATGGGTGTTGAATCTGCATGTGCATTTTCCTTCATGTCCAAATATATTCATCAATATTGTGGTCCAAAACCCATGACTAGGGTTGACATCAATTATAACAATCAATCTTTCAACAATCTCCATCTTTGTCATTGATGGCAACTGTTGTTCCAGAGTCTGTACTTTAAGGCTAGAAAGTACAGGGTCTAGGCATCCGAAAATGAGTAAAATATAAAAAGGGGAAGAATCAACCTTCGGGAAAGGAAGCTAAGGATGGTTTCTAAGTTGTCTCTGTCTCGCTTCCAAACGTTCATGGATGCTTATATCATGTTCAATTGCGACCCATGAACGTTCAAGTTCAACCCGGGTGATGAGAGTTTTAAGTATGGTTTCAAAAAGGTTTAAAGTGATGTTGTTTTGATCCGATAGGCCGAGTTCAATGTTAGGTTGTCTTGCAATGGGCACAGTCATGGAGGAACATAAATTGAAAAGACCGTTCAAGGTTTTAAATGCCACTTCAATTTTTTGACCGTATAAAAGAGAATTTTCGAATCCGATGTTAAAGGTAGAACACAAACCAAAGGTCTTCTCCTGTAACCGAGTTAACTTTTTAAAGAATCATGTGTGAAATGTGAGAAAACATTAAGCTGTCGACAATGTGAGGCTCCCATCAAGGGAGAATCTCACTCTGTAAACAGAAGAAAGAACAAGATACGAAGAAATCGGACGAAGCATAAAATATAGAGATTAAAAAAGTTCACAGGTCTTGTACCTGTTGATAGCTGAACAGAGGAAAAACTGCAAACGATTAGACGACTAAACAGTTGGTCACCACAGTAGAAGTTGTATTAAATTGCAGCTAAGAATTCATCAGAGATATATATGCGAAATGAAATTTAATATAAGATAACAGAGAAAACAAAACTCATAACTCAGTCTTCACAGAATCAGGAATCTTTGGATTGGCTTTGTATTAATTTTCAAAAGGAAAAAGTCTCTATTACAATCGACCAAGAAAGATCCATCCTTTGTTCTCCCTTCAAAATGTATCTTTATACAAACTTCTAAACATTTGAATTTCAATCGTTCCAGAAGTTTTCGGTTACAAAATGTGAAATTTAAGCATTTCACTTCTTTGTCTTTGTTTGCCTTCCTACGGGCAAAGCACCTTCCTTCCTTTACTCTTCGGGTTCTAAAAATAGAATAGGCAAACATCTGTCATTATTTGGCACTAGTAACCTACCCTTTCGCCTGCTCGATGCAAGTGACGCACCTCTCCACCAACTGGGCTATCAACCTGGAAGGCTCTACTTAGTCGCTTGCTTCAAAAGTGTAACAACTCTTCGCCAGCTACGACAAAAAATTTTCCATTTGTCGGTCCTCTGTGATGATGGAGCATAATTGTAAACTTGGTTGTACTAGCCATTTGTCCACTTGGGCCATATCGACCTGGCTAATATGGGATATCACCACTTGTTACTTCTCCACGTTTTCTTTGATGTCCAACAAATGTTTAGCTATATTGATTTTGCCCAGTGTCCCAGCACTTCTTTCCTTATCAAGGTCTAGCAAACTTTTACTTATCAAAGAGAACATTTCCTTATAAAAATTATTTACTTCGTTAGCTCTCCCCTTGCTTTCTGATATGTTCTGCTCCCAAACCTTCAGCAGGATATTACCTCTGGTTTGTTCTGCGATGAATAATTTCGAGCTGCTGACCGTCTCTATCTTCGCCGTAGCTATAACAACGTCTTGGAAAGCGACCCGTGTTGCCCCGACTTCTCTTTCTCTCGAAGAAATATTTTATAATATTTGATCTATCATCCGAAAATGGTTTTGAATGGTTCCTACCTTTACCAATAGGTTTTGTTGAGCCGTAAGTACCTTATGTCAAATTTCGGCGACCTATAATATGAACACCTTTATGTCTACAACCTGGTTCTCGACCACCTCCAATTTCGACTACAACTCTATATATTGTTGCCCCTGCTGGCTTACCTGTGTTTTTCTAGTTTGCGTCAACTGGCGCACCTGCTCGAGGTCGGACCTAAGCTTCTTGATTTCATGCAAATCGATTGTTCAGGCTTCCTCAAGGCTCTTGCTCACCTCATCCCCGACATTCTCTTTGGCAGTAGCCACCTTAGCTTCCAATTTACTGATTAGGAGGTTCTTTAATTTTAACTGGGTCGTCAAAGTCCCAACTGAGTACTGATTGGTTGTATCATAAGCCCCTAGTGTCCTGGCTATCTCCTCTGCAAATTTTCCCTCTTTCACGGCCTTCCCATCTATCATGATTTTAAATTTTTTAGCCATTACACCCTCTTTTTGATATAATCTTTACCTCCCCTCGGCCTTTCTTTTTTTGTCAAAGAAAAATTCGTTAGGAGGCAGCGCCTCTACAGAAATAGGTGTCAAGTCTTCATTGAAAATCCATCCCGCATCAGGATTCCCCTTTGTGAACTGCAAGGGTGTGACAATAGCAATCGGATTGTCAATTTCCTTGGATGTTTGTTTCGGGGTGACCTCTGTAACTGACTTGTTTGACGCGAGCGAAAGTGAGTTGCCCGATCTCTGCGAAGGTATCTCTGCTTGGCCTTGGGCCTTCTTGTCTAGCATGCCCTTTTCAGGGTTTCCTTCCTGCTTCCGGGGGACTTCGTCTCTTTGCTCTAAAGTTCCAGCCTCTCTGGTTTTCCCTTGGTCCTTCTCCCCACTAGGACTCGAGTCCTTTGCACCTTTGGTTCCCGTCTGCTTTGTAATTGGAAGCTCTGGGGCTTCACCCTGCAAAATCTGGGGGAGACAACTCCGTCGGTGCTCCTGGAATTTCAAAAAATTGGCTATGTCTCTGAGTGGAAAGGCTTGAATCTAACTTAGGACTTCAGCGAAGGACCTCGCACCCCAGAATATTTCGTCATGTAGTGAATCCTCGTGTTCATACCTCTTCATGCCGCAAATTTCCACGTGATTTCTCACAACCTTACTAGGGTCGTGCTTCTTGAACTCAATATCTACCAGCTTCATTTCTTCTACAGCCATAGCCTTGGCTTTGGCATGGCCAAAATCTAACAAGGAATACGCACCAATACGAATAGGGAAGGGTGGCCATACCTTTTTTTATATTCCTTTGAGCTATTTTCTTATTCCGCCGAGCACAGTCTGTCTGGCGATCTCACGACACAATAACTTATCTGGCAGGAATAGTTGGAGGGAATATGGAGGGATAGAGGTGCTGAAAACCCTGATATACAAAAATTCTGCCTCTAGATATCAATTTGCCACGCTGCTTAGGCTGGTCGCGACGCTATCTGATATCCTGGGAGGCATCTGGCCAAAAATGGCGACATGCAGTGGCACCATCACCCAGTTGAAGATCTCGTAGATGAATTCTTTGGCCTTATCCTCCCACAGCTTCGAGTGGTAGACATGGATAGGCTCTGTACTAGATGGAGCCCAACTCCAGTTCATCAATGGGAAGAGTGTCATGACGCAGATGGAATCCATGATGTAAGCAGACATAAAGAATGAAGTTGCTTTCTTACTCTCCCTATGTGCTCGATATTCAGTAATTCGACTGGTCAGACTGTCAGACAACAGTTTGGCCCAGTCGAAAGAGAAACCCTCAGCGACTGTATGAATGAGTGGCACCCATGGGAGGAAGAAATGGGTAGTGTATTCCTTCCCATACAACCTGCAAGTCATCATGGCTATGTACTTGAACTGTGGCTCCAAAGAAGAGATTGAATAGATCCCATTGGAGTCAGCCCTGAATTTCGCGGAGTGTGAGACCCAATCTTTGATCAAATCGAGAAAACTTTTTGCATACTACTCACACTCCTACTTCTTGAAGCCTTCTAGGAATTCGGCGTTGTGAGTAAGATTTGGCGTGGGTGACAGTTTATACATTGCCCGCAAATGTTCTGGTCGGAAGGTACCAATCATCACCTTCTGTTCGCTGATAATCGTCCTGGTCGGGATGTCCACATGGTCTAGCGCCCACCTAATCATATCAAAATAAGGAAGAATTTGGGGCCTCGCCGCTATTTTGTGCATCTCTGCTTGAGCAACGATTTTGTATCTGGTTGATAAATCGTCCTCGTTATCACTAGAATTATCCGAACAATTTATCGACTCGGATTGCAGGATATTGGAAACGTATGACCATGTCTTGATAGAATTAATACTTCGGGCGAGGTATCGGAAACAACGTATGAACCCTGACTTGAACTCTCAGCAGCTGACTTGGGCATTTTTCATGGAGCCATGAGAATGAAACCTGCAACTGGACCACCTGTCGAATAGATTTGAAAATCACAAACATCAATTAACCTGGTAAAATGGCTTTGTACATAAATAGAAATGAGAACTGAAAAAAAGAAGGAAAAAACTCTTTATCTTAGTCATTTAAACCCCTGGTATCCTTGCGAACAAAACGGTCAAATCACTTAAAGAAAGATTTAGCAGTAAAAGCGAGATCCTACTATCTGTCATCTTGTCGTAGTTCAAATAAATGACATAATTGTTTGACGAGTCGTAACACGAATCAGCGCAAAAAACATTTAAATTTACTCTGTAGACGGTACGTGTTAAAGTTTGCATTGATGCATCGATTAATCTCACTTAGTTCCTTTAATTAAGTTTGTTTTAATCTTTAATCCCCCTTTTTAGGCGTTTGTCGTATCGAAAGATTTCACTGCTACCCTTTGAGGCCCCAAAACCCGAAATCGCGATGATGCGATTTAGTTAAAAAAAATCGTGATCTGACTTAAGTTCTTAATTAATCCATGCTTAATTAATGAATATCGCGACTTCGCGACTCGGAGCTACGAAGGTATGGTTTTTTGGGAGAGTAATCGCCGAGTCGGGAAACCCCGACATTGTTTAACTAGGGTTTAAAGTGACTTACTCCTGACACTAACCTAGGTAAACTTTTAAAACCGTTTCGCGACTTCGCATATCAGAGTTTGGAAACCATGCGACTTGTAACTCCCGAAACGCAATAGCACGAGGTAATAAAAGTGATAAACTTGTTTAACAGTTAAGTGACGGTGATTTAGGACTATAACAGCCATCGCCACTTCACATGTCGGGGTATTGAGGCTTTCAGCTGGTAAAGATCATAAAGTAAAAGACAGCCTGAAAACCAACTTTTGATTTTAAGAATTTATATTTCAATCACTTGAAAAAGGCGGCTCCAACAACAACACTCATGCTTCCCCTTTCATTATGATCCCAATTTCTCTCTCGCTTTGACATCAATGGAAAAGGGTGGGGCTGCTCCCCCTGACTTTAATGACAAAAGGTAACTCTCTTCTTTGGGGTTGCTCTCCCTGAACATATAGCACTTAATAACACTTCATTTTTATGGTCTCTTTCTTCCTTGGAGATTTTTCGTGGTTTTAGGACATATATATTACTTGGTATTCTTGTTACAGTTGCAACCAATCTTCCTGAGTTATTTTCTCTGATTTTACATTTTCAGGAGTCAAACGTAAGAGTGTATCCTTGATCACACATTTTACTAACACTGAGTAGATTATGTTTCAAGTCTTCAACCAATAGGACATACTTTGTTTTTACATTTTTGCTTCCAATTTTTACTACACCTTCTCCAAGTATTTTGGCAGATGAGTCATCTCTAAATGCAACATTGCCACCCTTTCTCTTCCAGCTGATGAATTTGTCTTGATCCCCGGTCATGTGTGAAGAACATCCACTGTCTATGTACCATTCATCTTCTTCTTTAAATTCTTCAGTGGTCAATGTTATTCGACAATCTTCATTGTTTGGGATCTCTTTCCTTCTTCATATTGTGGTTGACATAGAGACATCTTCATTCATATATCTGCAATATCGTTCTTTGTGACCAAGATAATTACATTTGTAGCATGCAATATTTTTGTCCATCAATGGGAAAAATGAATTATAATTTATGTTGACAAATCCACGATTACTTCCATATCTTCTATTTACACCATTTATGTTTCTTGCATATGTGTTCATTTCATTGATTCTACAATTAATTGTCTTATGTCCAAAAATTTTGCAAGTATAACAATGACCAAGAAAGAAATTTTGATACCTTGGAGTAAGTGGGCTTCTTTGTGATGTAGTCCATCTGGGTTCATGATTTATTCTTCTGTAGTTTCCTTCATACTAATTGAAGCTTCTTTGATTCCTGAAGGTAGGAGGTCTTCTTGGATATTCATCTCTTTTGTAATCATTCATTCTTTTTGGTATCCTGACCCACTTCTCATCAACTGTCTGTGTAGCTCTTTCTTCAACCTTTTTGTTGGTATTTGCATCTTATTTGTATGAAGTTTCACCCATGCATCCAACATGTGTTAAGTCTTTTGGCACTTGAGAGTTTCTTAAACTCTTCCTCAATGAGACAACTTCTTGTTCAAGTTTCTCACAATCTTCTTCTTTCTTCATCATTTGGACATTTCTTACTTCTCTTATCCTTATTTCTTCTTCGAGTAGAGTTTTCAAGGAAATGGTTTCTTCTCTTAGTTTATCAAAGTCTTATAATTGTTTTTTCAAGCTTACAACTGTCTTTTCACAACTACTCAATTCACTTCTTAGTTTTCTTTGCGTGTCTTTGAGCTTGCTATTTTCAATCTTAACGTGCTTCAATTTTTTAAGATTCTCATATTCTTGTTGAATAATTTTTTCTTTATGATTTTTTTCTTCTTCATTGGAATTTTATTTTTCAGTGTCATTTTTTTCAATCCTTGGATGAGGACATTCAAATTCAACATGACCTACTCCTTCACAATTAAAACAAAAGAACGGACTTTTATTTTCTTCTTTTAAATCTTAGATGTTGTAATTTGTTTCAACTTCTTCTTCTGTTGTTGCTTCTTCCCTTATATAAAGGTCTTTTAGCTTGTCCCGAAGCTCTTTTGATGATGCACGTGATTTCACCTTAGATTTCACTGAATCTGTCAATCCACCAAGATGGTATCTATTGTCAATTTATTGTTCCTTTTTTCTTCCTTCTGAGCTAGAGTGTTTGGTTTCTTCAAAGCATTGTATCCTGAAGCAACTGAGAACCAAACATCTGCCCCAAGAGTTTTCAAGTAAGTTTCCATTCTATTACTCCAGTATTCAAAATTGCTTCCATAAAATGGTGGAATCCTATTTGGAATTTTGTCTTCCATTTCTTCTTAGGATCTTCTTTCCAGTGGTTAAACTGTACTGAAGGTAACCCACTCTGATACCAATTGTTGATACTAAGAGGGGGGTGAATCAATATCAAGTACAATTTAAAATCTTTTTCAACTTATACTTAAACCATTCAATTATATCCAATGAGCAATGAACAATAGTATAAGAGTTACACCAATACACTGTTGGGTATGTGTTATATTCTTTGTACGAGTAGTAGTGTCGGGTGCGCAGGGGGGCGGAGCCCCCCGCGCGAGGGTTCGGGGGCAACGCCCCTGAATTTTTTTTTTTTTCGGGCTGACATATTTCTGGGACCACATGATATTAGGTGGTTTTTCGGCACATGGTTTTTTTCTGATGGTTTTCTATTTTCGGTTAAGGAATTACGGTTTTGGACTAATCCAGGTCATTGGGTTAGGGTTTTGAATGCCGCTGGCTCCTATATGTATATTGTATTGTAAACAATGTAAAACAATGTATGAATATAATATATGTTGGTTTTCCCGGTTTGGGTTTGCAGGTGAAAAATATCTGAGTAATGTTTGTATTTTCCATTGTATATTTTCTGTTCTTTTATGAATATCAGTTTGCAGTAGATATTGTACAAGGTTAAAATTTACATACACCACAATACACCATGCACAATATATGAGAAATGATCAATAGTTATTGTTCAAGGGAAGTAATGACTTCCAAAGGTAGCTACAACTTCCAAATGTAAAAGGAGGGATAAACCTCCAAGAGGAAGATACAATCCTTCAATATCAAGAGAGAGTTTAACTCTCCATTCTTGCCCCTTCCTTCCACCTAAGAATATACGAGAGATAATAAAATTTCACATTAAATTATCACCATCAACCAACCATCACATATAACCTGATAATGTTTCCTAAGACTTCTTCAATTTCTAAAATTATTCGATTCTTGGAATACTCTGATCCTGTAGATAATATTATTCAATTTTCTCTTAAACTTCTCCAAGTTTCACTCCTTGAATCCTCCCCAAAAAGAAGTTATAGAGAGAATGGTAGACCTTGTTCAATTTTGGTTTGTTTAGGAGATTGAACTTGTACAGAATCTTAATATTTAACATGAGATTTTGAAACTCGCACACAATAAACTACAGTCTGTGCTCTTTCCAATGAAATTTGTCCCACATCATTTGGATTCTCGATGAATAAGTTATGATTGTTTTACCCAGAACACATGTTTATTGACTAGCTTCAGGACTGGTCACAAACCCTGTCTTCCACAGAGTGTATCTCCATAATTATAGCGAATCAAGAGATGAAAATTTTCTCACAGTTACTTTGATATGTGTTCTCAATACCATAGCAATTTCACCATCGAAAACGTTCTACAAAAAAAGTTATAACAAAAATGGTAAGATGACCTGAAAATAACATACCTTAAAACACATCACCAAAAGACTCCATCCTCTCTTGAAATCCGACCTTTTTTACTTCTGATTTCCTCTAAAATTCGACTTGTGTATCAAATAAATGTATAATAATGTTTATTTATACCATTTATGTCACTTTATTTTAGCATTAGGGCCGACCTGACACTTTCTTATTTTGTAAGTTTTTTCTTTAATTATCTTCAGGGCCTACAAGTACTTCCTTCTTCAATTCACTATGTCATCTTCAAAAATTCATTTCTCCTCAACCATGAGGATCCACGTCACGTGCCACATACCATCAGAAACAACATGATGTATATTATCCATCCATGAGTGTTTTATCTACGTGTGCATTTTCTTTCATGTCCAAATATCTTCATCAATCTTGTTGTCCAAAACCCATGACTAGGGTTGACATCAATGACAACAACCAATCTTCCAACAATCTCCCTATTTTTCATTGATGACAACACTCATGCTCCCCCTGTCATCATGATCTCAATTTCTCTTCCCCTTTGACATCAATGGAAAAGGGTGGGTTTTCTCCCCATGACTTTAATGGCAAAAGGTAACTCTCTTCTTTAGGGTTGCTCCCCTCGAATATATAGCAGTTACTAACACTTCATTTTTATGGTCTCTTTCTTCCTTGGAGATTTTTCATTGTTTTAAGACATATATGTTACTTGGTATTCTTGTTGCAGTTGCAACCAATCTTCCTGAGTTATTTTCTCTGATTTTACATTTTCGGGAGTCAAACGTAAGAGTGTATCTTTGATCACACATTTTACTAACACTAAGTAGATTATGCTTCAAGTATTCAACCAATAGGACATTCTTTTCTTTTACATTTTTGTTTCCAAACTTTACTACACCTTCTCCAAGTATTTTAGCAGATGAGTCATCTCCAAATGCAACATTGTCACTCTTTCTCTTCCAGCTGATGAATTTGTCTTGATCCTCGGTCATGTGTGAAGAACATTCACTGTCTATGTACCATTCATCTTCTTCTTTACATTCTTCAGCGGTCAATGATATTTGACAATCTTCATTGTCTGGAATCTCTTTCCTTCTCCATACTGTGGTTGGCATAGGGACATCTTCATTCATATATCTGCAATCTCGTGCTTTGTGACCAAGATAATTACATTTGTAGCATGCAATATTTTTGTCTATCACTGGAGAAAATGAATTATAATTTATGTTGACAAATCCACAATTATTTTCATATATTTTATTTACACCATTCATATTTCTTGCGTATGTGTTCCTTTCATTGATTCTGCAATTAATTGTCTTATGTCCAAAAATTTTGCAAGTATATCAATGACCAAGAAATAAATTTTGATACCTTGGAGTAAGTGGGCTTCTTTGTGATGTAGTACATCTGGGTTCATGATATATTCTTCTGTAGTTTCCTTCATACTGATTGAAGCTTCTTTGATTCCTGAAGGTAGGAGGTCTTCTTGGATATTCATCTCTTTTGTAATCATTCATTCTTTCTGGTATCCTGGTCCACTTCTCATCAACTGTCTGTGTAGCTCTTTCTTCAACCTTTTTGTTAGTATTTGCATCTTCTTTGTATGAAGTTTCACCCATGCATTCAAGATGTGTTAAGTCTTTTAGCACTTGAGAGTTTCTTAATCTCTTCCTCAATGACACAACTTATTGTTCAAGTTTCTCATAATCTTCTTCTTTATTCATCATTTGGACATTCCTTACTTCTCATATTCTTCTTTCTTCTTCGAGTAGAGTTTTCAAGGAAATGGTTTATTCTCTTAGTTTCTCAAAGCCTTTTAATTGTTTCTTCAAGTTTACAATTGTATTTTCACAACTACCCAATTCACTTCTTAGTTTTCTTTGCGTGTCTTTGAGCTTGCTATTTTCAATCTCAACATGCTTCAATTTTTTAAGATTCTCATCTTCTTATTGAATAATTTTTTCTTCATGATTTTCTTCTTCATTGGAATTTTTATCTTTAGTGTTATTTCTTTCAATCCTTGGATGAAGACATTCAAATTCAACATGACCTACTCTTTCACAATTAAAGCAAAAAAATTGACCTCTATTTTCTTCTTTGAAATCTTAGATGTTGTAATTTGCTTCAACTTCTTTTTCTTCTTCTTTTGTGTTTTCCCTTACATAAAGGTCTTGTAGCTTGTCCCAAATCTCTTTTGATGATGCACATGATCCCACCTTAGATTTCACTGAATCTGTCAATCTATCCAGGATGGTATCTATTGTCAATTTGTTGTTCATTTTTTCTTCCTTCTGAGATGTAGTGTTTGGTTTCTTCAAAGTATTGTATCCTGGAGCAACTGAGAACCAAACATATACCCCAAGAGATTTCAAGAAAGTTTCCATTCTATTACTCCAGTATTCAAAATTGCTTCCATAAAATGGTGGAATCCCATTTGGAATTTTGTCTTCCATTTCTTCTCATGATCTTCTTTCCAGTGGTTAAACTGTACTGAAGGTAACCCGCTCTAATACCAATTGTTGATACTGAGAGGGGGGTGAATTAGTATCAAGTGCAATTTAAAACCTTTGTCAACTTATATTTAAACCATTCAATTATATTCAATGAGCAATTAACAATAGTATAAGAGTTACACCATGCACAATATATGATAAATGATCAATAATTATTGTTCAAGTGAAGTAATGACTTCCAAAGGTAGCTACAACTTCCAAATGTAAAGGGAGGGATAAACCTCCAAGAGGAAGATACAATCCTCCAATATCAAGAGAGATTTTAACTCTCCATTCTTGTCCCTTCCTTCCACCCAAGAATATACGAGAGATAATAAAACTTCACATTAAATTATCACCATCAACCAACCATCACATAGAACCTGATAATGCTTCCTAAGACTTCTTCAATTTTTACAATTATTCGATTCTTGGAATACTTTGATCCTGTAGATAATATTATTCAATTTATTCTCTGAAACTTCTCCAAGTTTCACTCCTTGAATCCTCCCCAAAAAGAAGTTATAGAGAGAATGGTAGACCTTGTTCAATTCTGGTTTATTCAAGAGACCAAAGTTGTACAGAATGCCCCGTGCTCAATATTTAACATGAGATTTTGAAACTCTCACACAAGAAATTAAATTCCATACTCTTTCCAATGAAATTTGTCCCATGTCATTTGGATTCTCGATGAAGAATTTATGACTTTTTTACCTGGTACACATGTTTATTGACTAGCTTCAGGACTAGTCACAAACCCTATATTCCACAGAGTGTATCTCCATAATTATAGTGAATCAAGAGCTGAAATTTTTACCACAGGTACCTTGATATGTATTCTCAATACCATATCAATTTCACCATCTGAATCGTTCCATAAAAAAATTTATAGCAAAAATGGTAAGATAACCTGAAAATGACATACCTTAGAACACATCACCAAAAGACTTCATCCTCTCTTGAAATCCGACCTTCTTTACTTCTGATTTCCTTTGAAATTTGACTTGTGTATCAAAAGAATGTATAATGATGTTTATTTATACCATTTATGTCACTTTCTTTTAACATTAGGGTTGACCTGACACTTTCTTATTTTGTAATTATTTTCTTTAATTATCTTCAGTGCCTACATGTACTTCCTTCTTCAATTCACTTTGTCATCTTCAAAAATTCATTTCTCCTCAACCATGAGGATCTACGTGACGTACCACATACTACTGGAAACAACATGATGTATATTATCCATCCATGGGTGTTGTATCTGCATGTGCATTTTTTGTCATGTCCAAATATCTTCATCAATCTTGCGGTCCAAAACCCATGACTAGGGTTGACATCAATGAAAACAACCAATCTTCCAACAGTTGTGATTCCATCTCATGCCCCTGCTTGCAATATTGAGCCTATAGTCGGTTCTCTCTTTGCATTATAAATTGTTTACCTCAGCATTTTTGCATCCTCAACCAAGCAGAGCCTTGTTTATATCCTTCACAATTTGACACCCTATACCTAGGAGGGAACATCCCCCAAGTGTCCATCTCCCGCATGCACTTCCCTGCATTGAGAATAGGTATGTTCCACTGCTGGAACTAGTTTTTCTTACTTACGACACTCGTTTACTCCTTTGTATCATAGCATTCATTTGTTATGAAAAAACAAAAAAAAACGGGCGAGAAGTGAGTACTATATTATATTTGGCAGCAATCGTGTCGCCTTTGAACATAGCACAAAATTATTTGAGTCCATTCCTCATAATTTTGGGATTAGCATGACCTTAGGAAATTGAACTCATTACAGAGTCTTCTCTACCCACTGGTTACTCTTCTAGACCCTACAAAGAATTTCATTGATGCCTCCTGCATCTCATGGTTTTATCTTTGGGTCTATGCTACCAGAGTTCACCATATGTCTCATGCTCTTGTTCAAAGGAAGTATATCATCCTGTGTCGACCACTCCTCAGAGCTCTTGACTTTGTATGTCGGACATACCCTTATTTTGTCTCAGAATCACATGATACTTTAGTCCTATCATGCACCCTAGTCCTATGTTCATCATTGGTAGGTAACCTTGAATCCAACAGTCAACATTTCATCATTGGTCGTTGACTGGGTGATTTCCCTTGTGTTTGACAACAAGACATCTATTCACACATTAGGATTCGGGCAATGTCTTGGATTCCATTAGCCTTATTGGTGGTTTCCTATCCTTTGTCAGCATTTTTCATCATTGGTTGTTATTCAGAGGGTATTTTTCATGTATCGCTTGCACTTGGCACATGCGAAAGACACACATGGTCATTGATTCGTGAACTTGTTCTTCGTCCAATTCCCACCAAATCATGAAGCTCCTGCTTTGTACCTCGTGCTGACTGATGAGAGATTCTTTAATGCTCTCCTTTCAACGGGTCTCTTTCCATCGACATCAGCCCATTATCTGGAAACAAGATCTAGAGTCTTATGAGTACCTTGAGGTTTGTAGTCATTAGTGGTAAGATCTCTCGCCATCCACAGTTGGGAATACATCAATGTCTCATGATCGATGGATTCTTCAGGTGTTCGACACCGACTCCTCTATTCACACTTGTAAGAATGTACTCAGTGCCTTGATACCTACTTTCATTATTGGTAGGTTTTCTTGTGTTTGTTAACAGTATACATCAATGACCGGTAATCAAACGATGTCTCATTATGTTCAACCTCAACTCCTTTATTCACATGATGTAGACTTGCACCTTTGGCAGATTGTGTAGAAGACTTGAAGACACCATTATGTGGCCGCAACTTTCCTAAGTTGTTGCTTCATTTTCATTGGACCAGTACCTATATGACTTCAGTGATCATGGGAGATCAGATTGTACTCCATGGTATACATATATCTTCAGATTGATTTTGAGACTGGTTTTACTGGGTCTTGTTCGTGACTATGACAACTATTAGCATGTAACTGCATTTGTATTTGCCTATTTTATGTCCACGAACACTTGTTTGGTATATTTTTCACATGTATTTGCAGTATATTCTTGGCAGCCATGTATGCAAAGTCAATACAGAATGTAATGAGCAATCTATTTCGTCCAGTTGGTTCTCTACCACTCCACTTCTGGGTTATTTATAATGTATTTTGGCCATCGCAGATACTCCTTTGACCTCATACATTAGGGGGCATCTATTAGAACAAGATTTGTCTCACCCTATGCAATCTTGAAGAGAGGGCCTTACTCAATTTCCCTATGCAGACTTACTTTCCCTGATTAATGAATCTAGAGACAAAAATAAATGGTTTTCCACTTGTACGCACCTTGCAAGTTATACAGCATGCATATATGTTGGTTGCTCCACTACAACCCGCATACATCGAGATTTGTGCCAGAAAATCAAAAATAAATGTCGGGTTTCCATGTCATAATAGAATATCTCTGATCCTTAGCCTTCCATATGATGCAAACATTCTGACTCGTCCCTTCAGTTGCATTTTGAAGGCTATAAAGAAGCCAATTCCGAGCTATGGAAAATGAGAGAGAATTCAACTTTGAGAGCAAATTAATCTGGAGAAATTATTACTTCATTATTGATTCTACATCCCTTTGTCCTTTAAGTCTGAACACAATGTTCAGCTCCCAAGCTCTTCCCTTATTGATGGAAAACCTCTTTGTCTCCCTTATATGAGCTTGCCTTTTGTGGAGGATTGAAGTGGTGGAGGCCCAGTTGGAAGGAACCTGGTTTCTCGGTTCTAAATCATGTTGATACATAACTCTATAATGTTTTCACTTCTGCTGATCATTTCTTAATAAAAATACTCATTTCCCGTCTAATTGATATCTTGCAAATATATGTATTATGATCCATGGGCATGTTTGTTTTGAATATTAATGGATTATGCTATCTAATGTGCTAACCTATTATATTATCACTATGTTCTTGCTTTGCTTGTTTGTTGAGAACTTGTTGCAGGTATAAAGTTTTGGGTCGAAGTGCTCAACGGTGGACATCATCAAACGTTTGGATGAGGTAGGCCTCTTTCTTACCTCTTTTGCACATTAGTTTATATATCATATGATGGAATTGAGTCGATTTCTATAGTCACTCATATTTGTTGTGGTTCACCCTAGCCATAGAGAGATTTTCCTCATAACATACTTTTATAGCATAAAAATATAGAAATGAATAATGCATTGAAAATGCCTATAGGAAATACTAGGCAATGAGTGAAACATGACTTTGGTGGGGGATTGTATTGAAGTTGATGTTTTAGATGTTAGTGCTCTCATCATTGTTTTGTTCTTGTAGAATTCATTGAATTACTAAGGGTAATTGCATGGAAGTCATTGTTTTTGTAAACCGTAAGTTTCAACTTTATATTACATTACATTGTGCACTACATTGTGTAGAGATTTTTTTAGTTTGTTACAAAATACACCTCTTGTCACTTGAGATATTAATTGGTTGGAAAATACACCTCTTCTCACTTGAGATCTTAATTTGTTGGAAAATACACCTCTTGTCACTTAAAAATTATTTCACTAGTTTTTATTTCAATTTTAATTTTTAAATTTAATTTAGATCTCAATTTGTTTAGTTTCTAAGTGGATGAATAATGTTTATTTAATTCCTATTTACCCTACCATTTACCCTACCTTTTTTTTAATCACAAAATAAAAGTGGCTGAATAATGATGTTTTTTTTAATCACAAAACATAAGTGAGTGGCCAAGATTCATTTAAATGAAAATTTAATCACCGCCACTCATTAATGGAAACAACACATTGAGGATATTAATATGTTTACAGATGTCAGCTGATTTCTAAGGTTATGCTTCGTGGTTCTATCACAAGATTAACAATTGCATGCTTAGCACATCTCAACAATAATGTTAATGGTTTCAAAATATCTTCTTCCGGTTGTTTCAACATTAAAACTTGGATGTTCTAAGATGTCTTTGACCTTCTCATCACTCAGAGAACATTGCTAGTGAAACACTATGAATTTATGGTCGGGAGGTTGGGGCTCAACCTAGAAAAGGACCAATTTCAGATCTTCCAAATCAACTATAATACAATGGGAACCTTTTTTGCAATTGTCAACAGTGAGTTGGCCATGGAAAATCTCAATTATGAAATAAAGTATCCCAACCTTAAAAAAGATGATGTAGTGAGCATGTACAGGAACACTAAGCTGCTAGGGACAAAGACATATGGATTGTAAAAGGTGAGTATTTTCCAGTTGATCACTTTTGTTGAACCGGGTTTGCACAAGATCTAAGGAAGACTATTGGTCAAGCAATTTTTAAGACATTATATTATTTCATTCCCATAGGCATATCAAATTATTCTTCTTCCTCTGTGACTACAACAAAGAACCTTTAGATGTGATCCTTCAAATGTTTTGCAACAAATCATGTTTATTAGAACACTCTCATTGAATTCATGCACTAGATTGTTATGTTTGTTACAAAGCAAAAAACTCTATTACGAAGACCGTTAAGTGCATTTAGAAAATTGGATTGAGTTTTTAAATTTCTTTATGTTTTTTTTTTTTGCTCAAGCAACACAATCCATAAAAAGTGAACCAGAGAAAGTGGATTACTTCACTAACAATAGGAGTGAAGATGAGAACCTGGATGAGGAACTATACTATGTGTAAAGTGAAAAGAGTGAAGGAGGCAATGGATACCTTAAATAAAATGTGTCAATGAGGCATTTGCGTAAATCTCGATATGTGTAACAAAATCCTGCATCTGTGTATAAACTCAAACGCTTTGATTGAGAGGAAGCAAGTGTATGCAGAGATGGTTGAAGCTGGGCATAAGCCATATATCTCTTTGGGAAATTGTCTCGTAGATATATTTGCCAAAAAAATTGAGTTTTACAGATTCACACCAAGTGTTTTATATAAAAATTGTATAAAAACTGGGAGCATATATTATCTTTCGAAGCAAACCTCAAGGTCATTTTTTTAAAGCTTCACAAACCCTACCGGAAAAAAAAAGAACTAAAACTTGATTGAACACTTAGAAAGTATTTGACATAATGTCTGCCAATACGTTGGCGCTTCCGTCTACAGGAGGAGGAGCTATTGTGTTGTTGTGGAAAAGTGCACAAAATAGACCCTCTGCTCTTGGCATGCGAAACACCCTGGTAACGGATCGAAACGTCACATAAACGACCTTTATCTATTATATATTGGAAGGCATAGTCCATAAGCCCTCTGTTGCAACCCGCATTCTCTTTACTACAATCGACCAATTGTTGCTACGATAAAGAAACCAACTTCCATGTTTTGATATAGTTTATGTCCTCTACGAAAGATATAGTTGAAAATGCCTGGAACAACTTCCTGCAAGACCAAAATACACCCAATATATCAGCAACAATACAATATATCCATGAGAAACTTGACAGCCAAGGTCATTATGGTGGATGTTGTCTCATATCCAACAACCAACAAAGACAAGAACAGATCAATCATCTAATCATCCGAGAGACCATCAGATGTAGTAGTGCTCTTTTCATTTAGAAGTGTTGCTAACATGTCATAGTGATCACTGCTCTCATAATCTTGTCTTCATTTTAGTACCAGTCTCAACTCTTCTGCAACTTTGGCCCTGGCTTGAATGCACACAAGCCATAATTATACTAAGAGCTTATTGATCCCATTCTAACATAAGCATCTTATATATTGAAGAAAGGAGATTTTATAGTTGTACAATATAGGTGTAAAAAAGATTTTAGTAAAAGCAATTTCAAGATACCAAAAAATAAGCATACAGCTTCATTACTCCTGGTATTTAATTTGGTTACAAATATTCATACTTGTTTAATTTGGTTACAAATATTCATACTTCTAAGAAATATAAATAAGTGAAAATCGACTACCTTCAGGGCCTTGCCATAAGTTGTGAATGGCAGTGGCACTGGTAATGAAAATAATCTATCAATAAGCTGCAAGTACTCTTTCCTCGGATTCTCAGACCATTGCCCAGGATCAAAGCTCAAAAGTTGCTTCACTGTTAATTCAAAGGTTATATGCACAACCCACCAACATTTTAGCCAAAAGGCAGTTTCCATAATACCCTCCAGACAAATCTTAATCTATTTTCATTTTGTGCAATGAAAAGAACCTAGTAGCATTTATTCAAGTATAGAATAGAATACCATTATTCGTAGTTGCCATGCCATTTACCTTAAGGTTTGTGTCTACCTGTTCTATGTATTCTATCAATCAATATTGATGTTTTTTTTGAAGTTCTAAAACATCATTCATTAATCATATAGCCTATGTACCTTTTTTGCTTCATCTTGAAGAAGAATGCGATCTTTCCAACCATCAAGCATTAGACAGACAAGCTTCTCAATATCGAACATGAGATGGTCTTTGAGAACAGATGTGTTTGCAAAGCTCAGTGTGAGAGAATGCAACTTTTTATGCAGGTTTCCTTGAATCAGGAGCAAAGAATGCTTCCTGAGTAGATTGGTTATAGATCTCGAATAGTTGGTTGCAAACAACTTCCCTTCATTTTGTAGTATGAACTTGTTCACTTCTAGAACTGTGGAGAAGATTGTGGGCTTTCCAAACAAGTGGGTCTTGAACACTTTCCCATATCTGCAAAAAACCAAGCAATTCTCACTCTCACAACCATCTCTTACTATTTTAGTTTAGCACACTCAAATTCCTAACAAAATTCATGTCAAACAATTAGTTGCAACAATCCTACAACAATTTTATGCAATGTTATTGTTCTGACTACACCTTGATAAATACATAACTATCACATATCCATATTTAACCCCGATTTTCCATCCGCCCATATCAAATTCCTAAAATGTCTTCTAAAATATTGAAGAAATCGATACCTCTATTTACTGCTATATAAATAAAAACTTAACAGGTAAGACATGAAGGAAACATACCTGGACCTTCTGGTGTCCACAAATGGTTCTGGATTTGATGTTTTGTATGATGCAATTAGCTAAAGAGTCTCTCCTAACAGACGCCATCCCATGCTTCCAGGAGGAAATCTTTTTCTAGTTCTCTTGTCCTTGCCAAAAACCCATTGTAGAAACAACACAAGGAAAGCCAATCCTGCACTAATTTCCGATATATTTTCTCCCTCTAACTTCGGTTGATCTGCCATCGCATGTAATGATCAGGGAAACATAATACTAGAGGCTCAATAGAGGACCTGCAATTACATAAGCTCCTCATGTCCAGTGTTATGTAAAGCAACATAGTACAAATTTTGATTTTGATTTATAACTCTACAACATATTCTTTCAAGAAGACTGGTTCTAGTACCCCCAAATCCCCATTAGAAGAATTTGGACCAGTTTTCAGGCTCTTATGTTAAAATTCTAGTACCCAAACTTCCATTAGAAGATTATGGGTTAGTTTTCATAGGTTGTTATGTTAAATGTCTAGTACCCAAGTCCCCATTATAGGATTTTTGACTATTTTTCACAGAATGTTATGCTAGAATGCCTATTCGAAGAATTTGGGAAATAGATCATAAGTAATAGAAAAATCAACATTTTTGGCCATCTCAATTATTTTCACTGGGTTATGGCCAATCTTCTTCAAACTTCTATCACCAAACTCTGCTTCAAAGTTGAACAACAAATCAATGATCCTTAATTCAAGGTCATCATTATACAACATCGTGGAATAAAATAACTAATAACTAGAGCATCCTGTTGCTATAGAAAAAAATATTCAAGGTCGTCGTTATACAACATCATGGAAGAAAATAACCAATAATAGGATTATTCTGTTGCTACATAAAAGAATGGGAAAAATAAAAGACCAAACAATCTGGGTACCTATATATGTTGCATTAACCACCGTGAATCTTTGTGTTGTTTGGAAGGTTGCAGGAGTCATAGCTTCATCGCCTTCTTACGTCTTTTGGTTTGCATTCTTAATGTTGTTTTTGCACTAAGACACAATCAATCAAGACGTCTGAAACGAGCCATATGGAGTGCCAAACTGTAGTGTATAAACAAATATGTTTGTAATTACTACAGAGAGACAAAAAAAAGGTATTTGAAAGAGACAACAATAATATTGACATCCGTTTGACCCACCACTTACTATAGCAACAATGCTCTTGGTGTGTGCCCGTCAATTATCACTAGTGGATTTAATCTGATTTCCCTGGGTGTAGAATGGTCCAAAAAATTTACTTGTTATATTTTCATAAAATAAGGAGTGGTTTATTTTCTTACAGAGTAATGAGCATTCGTAGGTTTCCCAACGCTTGTGGAATGCGCCTGTTAAAACTACAGCCTCTCAAAATCCTAAGACATGCTAGAAGTTAGATGATAGTCAACAATATGAAATTAACAGATTGTCAACAATTTGAAGAAATGCCAACGTTTCAAACACACGCTAATGACACGGTTCAAAATTCTTACAATATTTGAAGTTGGTGTAACTTTCCCAAACTACTCAGAATCGATCATGTCAAGCCTGGATTGTGCAATACATCCCTGTAATGAAGGTTCTATCTAGTCCAATGCACGCAACCGGACTACCTGCATGAAGAACCCAACGCATGCAACGCATAAGAGCAGAGGTGATGAAACGTCAAACCTGAAATCCTGTCAAGATTGTCAGTTAGGCTCTGCAAAGGATGGAAAAGGAATTAAATGACCCTGATAATAATCAAAGCTTTGAATACAACACTGAATAGACAACAAGGGAAACAAGGGCGGTGAACCTCTAACAATGATGATGGGAAAACAAGTATAATAAAAATGTGAACACTTGACAACTGTAGTGCATCAGTTATAAGCACCTTCAACCACAATTAATGCATGCCGCCATCCCTGCAATAAGGGATTGAAGTTGAAATCCAATAGAAACTTAGAAAAATAAGATTTTTAAATTTATTTTAATATCAATAAAATTATTATTAAGATCTTTGTATGTTCAACTTTGGAAATGCCATGAAAATTAAAGTCAAAGGGAAAATTAATACTAGTCAATGCCCAACTCATAGCTATAGTACCTACACCTTTGGCAGGGACTAATAAGGTGTGGGTGCATTGGGAATAGTCTCCTACATGAGTTACGAAGGCCAATTTTATCATATCATAGGATGGTGTGAATAGTCTCCTAGTTGTTGTTTTATTTTGTTTGTCTCTTAATTATTTTGTTTTCATATAGTGTGAATATTCTCCTAGTTGTTTTATTTTGTTTGTCTATTAATTATTCTCTTTGATTAATATCACATAATTGTCTTTTTATTAGTATCACATAATTGTTTTGAAATGTTATTACAATGAAGTACACGTATTTGTAAATATCATAAATAGAATGGAATGAGTGCATACAGGGGTTTTTACATTTTTTGTTTTGTTTTGTTGAGTTTATTTTTTTTTAATATAATATTATATTATAGAAGAGTTTCTAAAATAATAAGTATATTTAAAGTTGTTTTTGCTTTGTCTTTGTCTTAGTTTGTGTTTTTCTTTCTATTATTTGTGCAGATCATTTGCATTCGATTGAGAGCTCTATGAGACACAACATCATGGATGAAGGCCTCACGCATCTGAGTGGGTGTACATCTGTCATACCCTCTGATCATAACATAGAACACGGGTGTATAGAGTGCTCAAGTAAGAGTGCACTTATAAGGAGACCCTGATAGACCATTTATAACAAATAATTAACAAATAAAGAGAAAACATGTTTATTATTATCAATCGTGTGCCTTGTCTTCATTTAAATAACTTGTGTTCTAGTTTTTTACCTTCCTTTTCTAAATTAATATTATGTATTAAATTTGTTAAGTTTGAGTTACTTGAATTTTATGCATGCATAAGTTTCAATCTCAGTTACTAACGTAAATATATTGCATCTATTTAACTATTAAATCACAACTCCATTGAATAAAGTTTGTATATAATAAAAATAATTTAGGTTTAAAGATTTTTTGTGAGAATGAATATATGGATCATTAATGGATTAAAAAGAAAATTCCTAATAATACTATCATATTATAAATAAAATCTCATATTTTTATAACCAAAGAAGTCACAAAAATAGATTCCTCATAATGTTTTCGCAGGCTGGTTTTTCCCTATTCACTGATCTAAAACAACTTTCAAAATCTCTAGTATACTTGTTGTGCCCAATGCACTCTTAACCTGTTAAAAAGGAAATATTAATTATAAATAGCCTGCATACGTGTTATCACTTTGTCCCATTTATAATTTTATGAATAAGCCCAAAAGGAATTTGTAGTGGCCATATTATTTAACATCAATTAATTCTACAAACATAACAGTAAAATTCAATAATTCCTTTATATTGAGCAAAACAGTAAAATTCAAAAATTCCTTTAATTGAGCACATTCGCATATAAATTTATCAACAAACAATAAAATTTTATAGCAAAATAAAACAAATACACAATTTAAATTACATGGGTCTGATGCTAACCCTCCTCTTTCCACTTGCCTTGTTGACCGCTGCTGAACAGTGTAAACACTGCCCAAACCTTGTTCCACCCTACCAACTAGGACAACTTCCTAGCTCCAGGATATCATATGGATATACTGGCCCCCGTGCCCAAAACCTCCAGCAAACCGGTGCCTATACTGATCCAATCCAACTACAGAACTCAACTCCCCTCTCTGCAATCCAAGAGAAGCCTCAAAGAAAAATAATAATCTCGTAGAATGATTCCCCCTTCGTAAACCTCCTTCCCCTCCATATCCTTCCTTCACCACCTCTTGCATTTACTTCCTTACCTACGCATAGTTAGTGCCCCTTATCCTTTCATTTATTATTTTATCCTTTCGTAATTAATATCTTATCATTTTCAGTGTACGTAACCTTTTTAACAATATAATTTATTAACCCCCTTTTATTTCTTTACTTAATTAATTAATGAGTTAATTAATACTTAATTAATCCTTGACAATCATGAACAAGTAATTAATAATAATTAATTAGTTAAAGTTATTTAAGAAATAATTATGGTTTAGCTAACTTTTAGGACAGTTAGATTATTAAATTAATTACAATTAATAATCCTATACATCTATTTAAGCAGGGTCGTTACAGAATTTACCCAAGTGACAATAAGTTTACCGATATAAAACTTAAAATGAAATAGAAAGTAAACAACTTTGTGCACACTAATTCCAGTTTTAAGAGATCTTATGAGTATCTTATTAAATTCTCCTACTTCGTAAATCGTTTACTTATTTATCATTTTAAATTATTATCTAAAGTTTAGTGCGTTCTACATGACACTTATCTTATTAAATTCTCTTAATCCCTAAATCTTTTATATATTTATTATTTTAAATTATTATCTAAATTCTTATTTTTAACTATGTTTTAGTAAATCATTTATATATTTTTCTTTTTAAATTATTATCTAAATTTTTTAAACTAATCTTGTTGTCAACTATGTTCTCATAACTCCATTCTTACTTTGTAAAAGTTTTTAAGTATTTATCCTTTTAAATTATTATCTAAAATTTTTAAACTAATCTTGTTGTCAACTATGTTTTCATAACTCCATTCTTACTTTGTAAAAGTTTTTAAGCATTTATCCTTTTAAATTATTATCTAAAAATTTTAAACTATTATAAATTATGTATTCATAAATCCAATTTAATCAATTTTTTACTTTTTAAATCTCAATTAGATCTTTTAAAATTTATTTTATTTTATGATATTATGTATAATTAAAAATAAAATTAATCATTTAATTTTTTAAAAATTAAAACTCATGTTCAACTGGAAGAGAAAACTCAACCATTTATTTATTTTTAAGAGATATATGATTTATCTTTAAGAGATATATGATTCTAAGGTAATATAGTCATTGTAATTTATTGATACCACTATAATAACATTATAACACTAACGACTTTAGTCAATATTGTCTAACTCCTATGGCCCATGTAATTCCTAATCTCTAATCCATATAACCCATAACTAATATAACCCTTTCAACCCCTAACACTTCCAAACTCTAATATAACCCCTACTACATATAAATTCTAAATTTTATTACTCCTTAACCCTAACCCTTAAACCCTATAACCCCAATCCCTATAGCTCCTTGACCCTACAACCCTTGATACATATGACACCTAACACCTATAATATATAACCATTATTTTCCCTAACCCATTTATCCCTATAATCAATCATTCACTCACTCGTGTAACCATTATCACCCATAACCCATGTATCCCTAATATAAATCATATAAACCCTAATCTCTAATTATGATAACACATATCACCCATACTCCCTAATATAACCACTAAATCATAAAACCTCTAAACCTTATAAGTTCTAACCACTAAAATCTCTATAACTTAACCACAATAACATTGTACTCCTAACTTCAAACTTATATCCTGCAAGTCCTAAAACATATAACCACTTTATTGTTGATGTTTGGACAACATCGGGAACACATTCTCTTAGATTAATAATTAATAATATAATTATTAAATAATATATATAATAAATAAATGATAATAATAAATAGTTATTGATTATCCAAGGGACGCATCCTTTCATGGATGGTCACCATATGTTCTCTATATATGGAGCACTCATCATTGTAATAATATTATCTCACATAGAAAAATTAACATGGTATCAAAGCGAGACTGGGCTTGACTCCCTCATTGGAGGGCCTGGAGTAGATTCTATATTTCCTAGTGGGTAATGTACAACCCTCAACTTCAAATACAAATATCAGAGTGTAGATATTAATCTGAGATTACACATCTATTAAACATTTTTAAGCTCTCGGTACATAGAACTTCTGCTAAAAGGATTAAAGATATACATATATCTTTCCCATGGCCATTGTAAGACCATGAGTTCCATTTTTAGCACACGTGTGATATTGAAAGATATTGGTAGACAAGAATATTACACTACAAGAAGATACAAATGTATATGAAGCTACATTGGTGAAACATGTGGTTGAAGAGGTGGCTAAACATTGTACGATGGGTTGTCGTAGCTAGCCTTAAACTTAATGCTACTACTCCATCGTGGTGCATTAAATGACTATTTTCTCGTGGTTTAATCACAAGCCACATTTTTTATTTTTGAGTGCCTATGGTGGCATCTAATTGAAGGCGAACTCCCTTTGTAGTTCCCCTGGTTTGCTCGAACGCAAATTATATTTGAAATGTCTAAATTCTTATTGTCCTGGGAGAGATGGATCTGAGATTTGGATAGACTTGTCGCTATCTGGATGAAGCCCATATTCATGAGATGTAATTCGCGAGTTTGACTCCCTGGGGAGTGCATAGGGTTTCCAATGGTTGTTTACTGCGTAGACATGCTCATCGCGAGCTCACAACACAGGGAGGACAAGAAAAGCATGCAGTCCATGGTAACAATGAGGAAGGGTTGACTTCACTCCATTCTGTTATGAGCAGTGGGCATGCTAATTTTGTGGAAGCATTACTACAGACAGGTGCAGATGTTTATGTGGTAAACTATGGTGAGCACACAACTTTGCATTACGATGTGAGCAAAGGGCAAGTTAATATTTCCCAAGTATTAATCTCCAATGGTGTCAATGTCAAGCTAAAGGACAAGTTTGGTTACACTCCATTGTATTGTGAAGCAAGGGTAGGGCACCCATAAATATGTGAGTTGTTGAAAAGAGATGTTTGAGGCAGTAGCGTGAGACATTCTTCCCAGAGTGTCATGTGTGGACTAGTAGGGGGAATGTGGACTTCACACTAACGTGCCTCAGACGGTCAAATGAAGGAACCATGACATATGTCTTGGGGGACATTGTCTCCATGAGGAAACCTCGATGTGTCCTAGAGAAGACATTGGTTCCATGAGGGGACCTCGATATGTCTTAGACATGTGTTCCACAAGGGAACCACAAGATGTCTAGTATGGACACAATTCATGAGTGAAGCCTGAGGTTGGACAGTTCAATATATTTGGGTGTCTAGTATACATTCATGTACCCAAGGAGAAAGGGACCAAGCTAGACCCTTCAAGAAGAAATGATACATTTGTGGGGTACAGTGAGTCTTCGAAGGCATATCAGATCTACATCCCTGGTCAGAGACAGATTGAGGTGAGCAGAGATGCTACCTTTGAGGAGGAGGTATCCTTCGGGATATCTAGAGGATCTCACATGGAGATTGATAAAGAGACAAGGAGAGGTGGTGCTTTCTCCCCGTCACCCTCCAGCAATTCAGAGGGAGACAATTGAGCTTATTGATACAGTTGATCTCGTTGATCATATAGCTCCAATTAATGTTCCCAAAGATATTACAATAGGTCAGAAGAGACCTGAATGGGCTCATCAGAATATACATGAGGTAGAAGGAAATGCAACTTTATCTAGGTGGATATTGATGACCACCTACCTTTTCCAACTGGATCAAAACAATTTTATGGCAATTTTGGTAATTTACTATTTTTAGCAGTTTTCACTTTTGGAACTGTTTTGAGGCCATAAATGATGTTTTTTGGGAAAACGGGTTTGAAATATCTAAGTTGCTTCAATATTTTCCCTAAAATGAATCTCCTCAGTGATACATTTCCTACGGGATATCATACGCCTAAAACAAAGATCGTATGCAAAAGTTACGACCCCGGGAAGTTGATGTACTAACTTACCCAAATGGGGCCCACATGACTTTTGGCGCTTCATCTCCTAGGATTAGGTTTTTGGATGTCTAGGGTTTATGGCATTCCTTTTTATTGTAAAAAGGCCTTCAGAGCCTCATTGTAATCATCTTCTTGCGAATGAGCACAGTCGTCACATCTCTTCTGAGAGATAAGCCGAGAGATAAGCCGTCGCCATTCCAGCAAGCTTGTTTTCGTTGCATTTTACAGTTTCAGCTTATTTCCTTATTGAATAGAAAACCAGTTTTATTGTATCTCTATTATTTTTTGTTAAGAACCTGTTAATAATATGTAGTCATTTTGTTTTGCTCATAAAATCTGGATCAGTGCTATCAGAGCGGTTTGCTCCTTATACTCTTAATGCATGTCCCCAACGAGGTCGGAGTACAAAGAGTTGGGTCTCAAGCTTGTTTCTCTTAAGGACAAAATCTCTCGCACGCCCAAGCGACCTCTCATGGCAGGAAAAAACAAAGATGACGGGACAAGAGATCCTTTCAAATTGTTGATTAAGGAAGCCCTCGCGCAACAAAGGAACGAGATGATGGATAGTTTCGCGCAAATCCTTTGGCGGCTACCAATAGGCAACACATCTTCTTCGAGCAGAGGTGTTGCCCCCTTCAAGGTACAAATAAACTTTGATATTCCTATATTTGAAGGTCAGATAGACCCAAATGTCGTAGAAAAGTGGTTGAATCTACTAGAAGGGTATTTTTCTGTCCATAACTTTTCGAATAGAGAAAAGATTACTTTTACACTCCTCAAAGTCATTCCCCATGTCAAAGATTGGTGGGAAACATTCTGTGATCAAAAGGAAACAGAGGAACCCTCATTATTTACAGTCACGATCACCTGGGAATCCTTCAGAGATGCTATTAAGGAACAATACTACCCTGTTGGAAGTTATGACGACTTGTATACCAAATGGACCACATTGCGGCAAGAAAGAGACCAAGTCGTGCCAGATTTCATAAATATCTTCCATACCTTGCGCACCAAGTCAGGTATCAAATATTTGGAGCGACATCTAGTGCTCAAGTATCGCGGTGCTCTACATAGATACATCAAGACTGAAATGGAATTTTTGGACATCTCATCCTTGGGCGAGGCCTACCGATATGCCGTCAAAATCGAGCAGAAGCTCAAACAAAAGAAGCAGCAATTTGGGCCTGGGAACCCCTCACAACAAAACCCAGGAAAGGGTGGCCCCAACCCATAAAACAAAGGACAGTATCAGGACAACCAGTCCAAGCCGCAAGCAAAGAAGGACACCGAAAAGTCAAAGAAAGATATCGGGAAGTGGTGCAACTTCCATAAGAGCCCTTGGCATAACACTGTTGGCTGCCGCTCAAAGCAGTCGTTGGTGGCCAAAGTTAAAGCCTTTGAATCAGATGCGGGTTCTGACTCTGATCCAGAAATAGAAAGGGGAAGATGGATCATTAACACGGAACCCAGTGCCACCATTTCTACCACCAAGCTCCAGCCCGGTGAACCAGACGAGCCAAAAGAAGGAGAGTGCATCTTCCATTCACAAATGTGGGTAAAAGGCACCCCGCTGCACTTCATCATTGATAGTTGTAGCCACAAGAACCTCATCTTAGCAGATATCGTCAAGCGGTTGGCCCTGCCGACAACGCCTCACCCACAAACCTGCACCATTGGATGGATCCACCAAGGAAGCGATCTCCGCGTTAGCCAACAGTATACTGTCGTACAACATCAAGCCCTTCAAAGACAAGGTATTGTGTGATGTTGCTCCTCTCGAAGTTTTTGATGTTCTTTTTGGCCAACCTTATTTATGGAAACGTCATGTTGTATATGAGTCTATGCCTCGTAGTGTTATTATTACTTTGAACAGGAAATTGTACACGATACCCAAGGAAATCCCACCTAGTGTTATTTCCTTGATCTCTGCTAAGAAATGCAGGAAGGTCATCTCTCAGACGGGGAAGTTTGTCTTCTTCGTGATTCGCTCTTAGAATAAGTGAAAGATCACAGCCACATACAAGGTCTCTGTGGCCGACCTCTCCACACAGCAGGATGATCTGAAAATAGGGGGCTGACTTGTTTTTCTATGCAATCAACCTCTACTCCATTAAAATAAACTTCAGGGCCTTGCTCAATGTCTTAGTTGTGCAAGAGGATTTATGTGTCAAGTTTATGCTTCTTTTAGGTGTTTATGTGTGAGGTTTTTGAAAGGTTAAATATGTTGTCTAAATAATACAACAACAAACATAAGTTGCAAAAAATAATAACCAACAACACTCACAACAATAACAACATGATAAAGGAGTTCACCCCCAACTGGGCTACATCTCCTTGAGCCTCCATCAATGGACTAGGCTCTTTGGGATTAGTTTTTCAAAAATTATTTTACAATATGCTTCTCAACTCCAATGGATTTACTGACTGTACCATTGGGTTCATAATACATAAAAACCCCAAAAATGACTATTAGAACTCTGAAAACAGACCATGGCTCATCTGGGCATGACCTCTTCTATTGGTGGCCTTGAGCTTCCTTGAGATTCAATGTGGAAAAAACACCTGTAAAAGTACTCAAATGCCTCTGAAACCTATTCCAATGAGTTCATAGCATAACAATTAGTCAAGAGTGACTATTCAGTCACTGAAAATGGACTTGGGCTCATCTGAGCATGGCCTCCTTCAATAGTGGCCCTAAGCTCCCTGGAGCTCTCTGAAAATTCTATGTAGAAAAATCTGCAATATAAGTCTCCAAATGCCTTTGAAAACTATGCCTATGGATTCAAAACATCCAAAAACCCCTAGCTAGGCTTTTTTGGCACTTCATTTGGCCAAAAAATGAAGAAGATAGACCTCCTGCCATTTTTCTCCTTCAAGCTTGTTGTCTCTGGTTCACCATTTTGCACTCCTATGTGAGTAACATGACTTCTGAGTGTTTCTCGTGCCTAAACCCAGCACACGTGTGCATGCCTGCAAAACACGCAAAATTGTCGCATCGTTATCGAACTAAGCCCCCAAATCACGGAGGTGTTGAGCACATGGGGGGGGGGGGGCATGTGGCCACGTCCCAGTGCAAAATAAGGGCTCCTTTGCAACAGTTTGTTGTGGTTGTGACATGTGGCCAAGTGCATGGGGGAGGACCATTTAAAAATGTGTGCAATATTGTGTGGCATGGTCATATGGGGGTGGCGCATATAACCTAGGGTTGGGGCTAAGCCCCAGCCCGGACCCCCGTGCCAACCATAACATAACAATACTTTAAATAAAATTTCAAACGAATAGTTAATAAGTACTATTGTGTGGTGCACCGGTTGGCGGCCTTTGCCAAGACTTTTCCATATGTGTGGCAGACTAGGGTTTGACCCCTGTAGACTCCACAAACTTTTAAACAAACAAACCTTTAACACGGTGCCACGTGGCACCATCCAGTTTGCCAAAAATATGCCACGTGTCAGAAAATGATTTGACCATGTGTCCTGCCAACTAAATGCTTGCCACGTCAGCTTTGCCCAATCAGCACCTACCACGTCAGTTGTACGACCCTGCCACGTCAGTTGTACGAACTGTACAATCAGCAAATTTTTTGCTTGTTTGGCAAATCGAACAGAACGTGATATCTCACTCATCTGATGTCCATTTGAACCCATTCGAAGTGTGTTGGGTTCATGACAACAAGGCCTACGCACCCGATGTCCAAACACTTTTATTTTTGGGCTAAAATTTGACCTCTGGTTCAGATTCTGATCACATAAGCAAGTAGATAAGGTTGTGGGAGAATAATTAGATATCTTCTCCTCACCTACTAGGGTACCTCTTCACTTCCAGGTCAAGAACCCTATTGATCTGACCCCTGGTGCACCACTGCCCAATGGGCCAATCTATCGCCACTCTCTGTTAGAGAATGAGGAGATCAAGCGATAGATCCAAGAACTTCTCCACAAGGGGCACATCCATCCCAACTCATCACCTTGCAGGAGCCCAATCATGATGGTACATAAGAAAGATGGAACCTAGCAACTATGCATTGATTATTGGGATCTGAATAAAATCACAGTCATAAATTGGTACTCGATTCCCCGAATCGACGACCTTCTTGAAGAACTCATGGGGGGCAAATACTTCAGTAAGATTGATTTGAAGTTTGGCTACCACCAGGTCCCGATAGAATAGACAGATGTATGGAAGACCACCTTCAAGTCAAAGGAAGTCCTTTTTGAAAGGTTGGTCATGCCCTTTGGTTTGACAAATGCTCCAACCACTTTCATGAGGATGATGGAGGATATCCTGTGACCATTCACCAATAATTTTTTTGTGGTGTATTTGGATGACATTCTCATTTACAGCAAGACTTGAGCCGAACACTTGTAGCATATTCAGCAGGTTTTTCACACCCTACGGCAGCACAAGTTATACACCAACTTGAAAAAATGCTCCTTCAGCATGGACAGGATCCATTACCTTGGCTACATCGCTAATCAACATGGCGTACATGTGGATCCAACCAAGATCCAAGTCATCTGTGATTGGACATCCCCAACCACATTCACTGAGCTTCGGAGCGTCTTGGGCCTTGCCAATTTCTACCACAGGTTTGTGTTGGGATTCTCCCATATTGCATGGGCCCTCAGCCAAATAACCAGGGGTGGTGGTAAGGCGAAATTTGCATGGGTTCGGTCCCAACAATAAGCATTCGATGATTTGAAGCAACTCTTATGCTCGGCCCCAATACTTTCACTACTAGACCTGCAGCAGCCCTTTGAGATTGAGACAGATGCTTCAACCTATGTTGTGGGTGTTGTTCTCACTAGGCACAACCAACCCATGGCCTATCATAGTGAAATACTATCGGATGATGTCTATAAGTACCCTACTTACGACAAATAAATGTACTCCATTATGCAAGCTTGCCGCCAGTGGAGACATTACATTCTTGGGAAGGATACAGTCATTCACACTAATCATAAACCACTATAGTTCATGCAGACACAAGCAAAATTTCAGAATGACCGCCATCAAAAGTGGTCCACATACTTGTAGCAATTCCACCTCAACATCAAGTATAAAACAGGAAGCACCAATCGTGTCACTGATTGGCTCAGCAGACTACCAATCGCGACACTCACCACAGTGCTAGACTCTTGCAGCCATGAGACCTCTAGATGGCCCCAACTCTATGAGACAAACCCGGACTTCACCACCACCTACCAAATGTTGGGGGGAAACACAGTTGTCGATAGTTTCCATATTCAGGATGGGTTGTTGTGTCGGCTGGGCCATATCTATGTTCCATCAAGCGAGTGAGAGAAGATGATATGGGAAGCCCACTACAGTCGGGTGGTAGGACACTTTGGTGTCGAAAAGACAATGGCAATGCTACAGAAACATTTCTATTGGCCAAAACTTCAACAGGAGGTCAGCAAGTATATCAGGTCCTACACTGCCTACACTATTTCCAAACCAACCACTAAGAAATAGGGCATGTACACCCCTCTTCCTACTCCTGACAGGCCATGGGAATCCATCTCAATGGACTACATGTCGGGCCTCCCGTCCACCAAGCGGGGAAATGACTGTGTTTTTGTGGTTGTTGATCACTTTTCTAAGATGGCGATTTTGGTTGCCTACAAGAAGAAGATCACAGCAGAGGCCACTGTCAATCTCTTCTTTGAATGAGTCTGGGTACATTTTGGAATCCCACAAACCATTGTCTCAGATCGGGACAGTCGATTTCTCAGCACATTCTGGTCGAGCCTCTTGTCACTGCTGGACACCAAGCTCACCAAATCCACGACCTTCCACCCCCAGATAGATGGCCAAACCGAGGTTGTAAATCGAATGATTGTGCATATCCTTCGCATGTATAATTCAAATCACCCTCGCACATGGGATGAGAGCCTTCCCTATGTCCAGCATAGCTACAACTGAGCCTTTCATAGCTCAATCGACCACAACTCCTTTCAGGTGGGGTTGGGATTCCAACCATTAGGTCCCATAGATGTTGCACTTCCCATTGTGGTCACCTCGACTGACTCATATCCTGCTCCAACTAAAACTGACAAAGCCACCCGGTTCATTGATCAGATCCAGCACATCCACCAACAGGTTCAGGATATCCTACAGAAGTTCAATGACAAGTACAAACAACGCCATGATCAACATCGGGTGCCACATAAGTTTCAGGTGGACGAAAAAGTTTGGTTGCACTTACAAAGAGAATGCCTTACAGGACCCCATCGGAAGCTTCGTCCACTCCATTATGGGTCGTACACCATCACCAAGGCCGTGGGGGATAATTCTTTTGAGCTCAACGTTTCTCCTTTCCTTGGCCTGCACCCAGTGTTCAACGTGGATCTCCTTCACCCTTATTTCCCGCCATTATTGGACACCTCAAAAGTAGCAGAACAATTGACACCAAAAAATCTCAACCCCGACTATATACAACAATTATCCAATGATCAGATTGTGCACACACAGATCAAGGGCACTTGACAGCAAAGGATCTAGCTTTAACAAGTTGTCAAAGCAAGGCATCTCCTGCACCAAGGCAAGCGGCTCACCTGGGGCCAAATTCAGCAGAAATTTCCTCATCTGATGGGGGACCTCAACGCAATGGAAACCATTGCTTCCTAAGGAGGCAGGATTGATCCAAGTGGATATCAGTGGCCACCCACCTTTTCCAACTGGCTCAAAATAGTTTTCTCGCAATTTTGGTAATTTACTATTTTTAGCAGTTTTCACTTCCAGAGCCGTTTTGAGGCCCTAAATGATGTTTTTTGGGAAAACGGGTTTGAAATTTCAAAGTTCCTCCATATTTCCCTTGAAATGAATCTCCTCGATGATACCTTTCCAACGGGCTATCATACGCCTAAAACGAAGATCGTATGCAAACATTACGACCCCGGGAAGTTGATGTACTAACTTACCCAAACGGGGCCCACATGACTTTTGGTGCTTCATCTCCTAGGGTTAGGTTTTTGGATGTCTAGGGTTTTTGGCATTCATGTTTATTGTAAAAATTCCTTCAGAGCCTCATTGTAATCATATTCTTGCGAATGAGTGCAACCGTCACATCTCTTCTCAGAGATAAGTTGTCGCCATTCCAACAAGCTTGTTTCCGTTGCATTTTGCAGTTTCAACTTTTTTCCTTATTGAATAGAAAACCATTTTTATTGTATCTCTGTTATTTTGTGTTAATCACCTGTTAATAATCTATAGTCATTTCGTTATGCTCATAAAATCTGGATCACAACTCCTTGTGGTACCTTTCCAGAGAGAAAAATACCTCAGAGATATTTGTGCTATGTCGCAGCTATGAGCCACAATCATTGATTATGAGCCTTCCTATTATGAGGAGGCAACTAGTCATCCAGTATGGAGAGATGTCATGATGGAGGATTATCAATCCATCATGAAGAATGATGTGTGGGATATTGTTTCAATCCCTGAGGGAAAGTTTGTAGTGAGTTCCAAGTGGATCTATAAGATCAAACACACAACTGTCAGGAGCATCGAGAAGCACACAACAAGAATTGTTGCTAGAGGATTCTCTCAGGTGGAGGGAATAGATTATGAGGACACATTTTCTCCTGTTGCTCAATACACTTCTATCTAGATGATTATTTCCCTTGCAGCATCCACGGGTTGAAGACTACATCAGATGGATGTGAAGACAACTTTTCTCAATAGAGAGATCGAGTAAGAAGTATACATCGAGAAGCCAGATGGTATCGTGATACATGAGAAGGAGTCTCATGTGTGCAGGTTGAAGAAGACCATGTATGGACTCAAGAAGGCACCTTGAGCTTGGTATGCGAGGATTGATGGATACCTGATGAGTTTGGGCTTCAAAAAAAATGTTTTTTATCTCAACCTGTACTACAAGACTATTAACAGTAAGTCCCTTATTTTGGTCCTCTGCGTTGATGATTTATTCCTCACCAGTACAAAGAGCCTTATTGTTGAATGCAAGTATGCGTTGGCCTCTAAGTTTGAGATGAAGGACCTTGGTATGATGCACTACTTCTTGGGACTAGAAGTGTGGCAGAGAACTGATGAGATCTTCCTGAGTCGGGGAAAGTATACAATTGAGATATTGAAGAAGTTTGGGATGTTGATATCTAAGCACATGGATACACCAATGATGACAAATTTGAAGAAACTAAGTGTGTCGTATTCCCATTCCAACGAGATTGATCTGGCCATGTATAGATAGTTGATTGGATTATTGATGTATCTAGTTAACACCATACCAAATATTTCCTATGCAGTGAGTGCACTTAACCATTTTATGAGTTAGCTGAGACAGACATACTAGATTGTTGTGAAGCATGTGTTGAGATACATGGAACGCATAGTTGGACATGGTCTGAGATACACTTCTAGTATTGACATGAGATTGCAGCAGGGATATACTGACTCTGATTGGGCAAGGAGCGCAGTGGACAGGAAGAGCACCTTTGTGTGTTGCTTCACTTTGGGATCTACCATGGTTTCCTGGTGTAGCAGGAAATATACTTATCTGGCTTTGAGCACCATAGAAATAGAGTACATCGCATTAAGTGTGGCAGTCCACGAAGCAGTGTGGCTTCACAAGATCTTTGCAGATTTATTTGGACATGTGTTAGATTCCATCGGTATTCATTATGATAACCATAATTGTGTGAAGCTCTCATAGAATCCAATGCTTCATGACAAATTAAAACACATTGAGATCAAGTACCATTGCATCTGAGACATGGTGTAGAGGAAGGCAGTATTGGTGCAGTACCTTCCTACAGATAAGCAAGTTGTTGATGTTGTTACCAAACCAGTACGAAGTTTGAGTACTTTTGTGACAGAATTAGAGTGGAAAGGAATGCCTCCCTCCCTGAGAGGGAGTGTTGATGTTTGCATCTTCCTAAGAAATTCGCCATATCGTACTCCTATGTGACTGAGTTCAGTTGATCTATGAGGACACGTATCTGAAAAGGGATAAGTGGGACACTTATCCAAGAAGGGATAACTGGTTTTGGGATTATAACCCAACGTCCCTTGTGGAGAGCACATGAGGACATGTCAATGGAGTTGACCTTGAAGTCACACACTATGGGGAGTTGACCCTAGTGTTTCTAGAGGGAGTAGCCTCTATAAGTTCACTTGGGAGTGCCATGTGTGACAAACATTCTCCAGATCATACTCCTTTGTGATTGAGTTGAGTTGACCTGTAAGGACACTTACCCAAGAAGGGATAAGTGGGACACTTATCCAAAAAGGGATAAGTGGGTTTGGGATTATAGCCCAGCATCCCTTGTGGAGAGCACATGAGGACATTCTTGTGGAGAGCACATGAGTACATGTCAAGGGAGTTGACCTTGATGTCACACACTATGGGGATTTGATTCTAGTGTTCTTAGAGGGAGTAACCTGTAGAAGTCCACATGGGAGTGCCATGTGTGACACACCTTTTTCTAATACAGTGGTTTTGTACCACTGGCAGTGAATGTGTGTCATTGGATAGCAGTTGTCTGCTACTAGTTGATTACAAAGTAGTTAAGGGAATACTAGAACAAGACATCATGGAAAGATACCTCCCTAGATAAGAGGGAGTGTTGATGTTTCAAACCCAAGAGGAGATTATCCTAGATTGGGCTACAAACCAAGGAAGATAGGATACATTTATCATAAAGGTGCACTTGTGGTAAATGGGCCCAGGCATAGTCCTCCCTTGATCATGACAAGGAATAATATGGACTCGGGGTGCTTGAGGTGCTTTCCATGTGTCAGTTAGCATCAGGATGACATTCACTCGCAAGGGTGTACCTGTGGTGAACAACCTCGGTGTAGTCTTTTTCCTATTCATGGTGATTTGACAATGAATGATAAAGACTCAAGATGCTATATTCTATCACATGCATACCCAAAGTGAGACTGATCTCAAAGAGAGTCAATTGGCTCAAAGGGAGAGTCGAAGAAGGATTTCTCCTCGGTTGAGATAGGAGAGAGACATCTCCCGAGACTAAAAGACAAGTGTCATGAGTCTAGGGTAAAGTTTGTATATTTTAGATACAAGCTTGGCATGATGTAGAATGTCTCCCTCGTTGAGAGGGAGTGTTGATGTTTGGACAACATCGGGAAGACATTCTCTTAGATTAATAATTAATAATATAATTATTGATTATTAAATAATATATATAATAAGTAAATGATAATAATAAATAGTTATTGATTATCCAAGGGACGTATCCTTTCATGGATGGTCACCATATGTACTCTATATATGGAGCACTCATCATTGTAATAATATTATCTCACATAGAAAAATCAACATTTACTTCTATGACATGGCGTTTTTAATCCATATAAGATATTTACCTCTAAATCATTTAAATCTATAACTCTAACCCTTAAACCTTATTACTCCCAACACCTAACTCCTATAACTATAACTATTATCCCTCATAACCCTTTATCATGAAACATCATTACTCTCGACACCTAACCACTATCTCTCATAGCCCTTTATGAAACCACTAACACCTAAGCCATATAACCCTTATCCCTTATAGTCCCTTACCATTAGCCCATGTTAACCCCTAATATAACCTTAAATCCATTTAAACTCTAACCCTTATGATCATGAATCCATAACTCTAAAACATATAATTTCTTACTCTAACTCTTTACCACTAACACTTACAACCCCTAACACCTAATACACATAAAACCTTCACCCATTTAACATATGATCCTTGACCTTTATAATTCCTTATTCTATAACATTATAACACATAACCACTATAATCCCTCATACCTAAACCTTAATTTCTAATCCATTTAACGTTTATCACACCCAAACACTATGACCACTAATAAAAGCAATAAACATGAAAACCCCGAATGTCTATAAGTACTAACCCTTATCATCACTTAAAGCCCATGGCCACTATAAAATTCAATCCCTATAATCCCTAAGACCCATAACCCTTAGCACTTATAACCCTCAATCTAAATATACTATAACACCTATAATTGTTAACATTGGTATCCTTAGTTCACTTAACTCCTTTAATCGATGTTGTAATGAAGTTTATTAGTTGCATTCATGTCTATTTTAGTATGTTGTAGTTGCATCAATGTATGACAACAAACAATAATTTAAAAAAATCAATTTGTAGCTAAAAGCTACAGGAAATCAATTAGCTGTAAAAGAATTAAATTAATTAGCAGAAATTTCATTTTTATGAGTACTATGCATCGTAATGTCCCTTGGTTGGGCTGGGGGATGTTACATTATGGTATTAGAGCATCTAGTTCAAACAATGGGATTGAACGAGCTTGAACCCATGCAAATTTGATGATTCGTTGTTGCATACTTCTGTCTATGTGAATTTGGGGAGAAATGGGTAAAAAAAAGAGTGAAATTCCCTAAAATCATGAGTAAAATCGAGTTAGAGTGAATCGGAGATGCTTAAGAGGTTTATTGGAGCCAATCTACAAATTGGTAGAGCCGAATTCGACTTGGAATGGTCAATTTTTTAGTTTAATGGTTGTTGTAGAGTTCCAAGAAGTCTGGTGAATCAATGGATGAGATCGTGTCTAATCTCGAGATCGACGATCGATATTCATTGTGATTAATTTAAAAATTCATAAGGTATCATCTGTTTGAATGGTTGAATAAATCGACAACCACGATTAATTTTTGACAGTTTGGGAAATGAATCAAATCAACGGTATGTATTCATTTCAGTCGTTTTGAAAGGTAGATCCAATCAACGACCAAGATTCGTTTTGGGTTTTTTTGAAATGGATTAGATAGACGACTTAGATTCATCAGGGTTTTTGGTCAAAATTTTCTAAGTATGGAAATTCGCAAAGAGAAAACGTCGACACGCCAATGGTCGGGACGACTGAAATTGCGAAGAGTCGATTTGGTCAGGAGACATATCTGATTGTCAATGGTCGACGATCAGTGTCGGCTAAATCCACTGAAGTATTTTCAATCTCCAACAAAATTCCTTGATGACTGATGGGTCGATGGTCGGGCGTTGGTCAATTCGATGAAGTGTTTCAAATCAAGCAATAGAAGTCATCGATGACCGACACACCGATGGTTGGACGTCGAGTGATTTGGCAAAGTGTTCAGGTCGTCCAAGAGAATTGGTTGATGGTCGATGTAGGAAAGAGGGTGATGACATGTCATGCCACGTCAGTCAAGTTGACACCTCAAAATGACATGCCATGACACTTCAGCATCCAGGTGTCATTCCATGTTAGCGCAAAAGTGGCAGATGGTCGATGGTTAGGTCAACCGATTTGGGGAGTTGTTTTCGACAGTCACCAAGGATCACCGATTGTCGATGGGTCGATGGTTGAGCATTGACCGAATCGATGATGAGTTTATGTTCGCCAATGAACATTGTCGATGGTCAACGTTTGAATCGATTGATTTAGAGTTGTGTGCAAATCGATCATCGAGGAGTTGGGTCGATGGCTGACGGTTGACTCGACAGTTTGGGAAAAGAGTTGTGCACGCGGATGGAACGACGTTTTTATCCAATAAAAACCCATGTGAAAAGAGTGTACCAAAGTACACCTTGTCTCTAAAACTAAAATAAAATAACTCGGAGAGAGCTATCAAATGAGCTAAATGGTTCACAAAACGGAGCTCATATGAGAAAGTTATAGCCAAAACAATGAGGGTAAAATTTTGGCACCAAAGTTACTTCTAGAGGGCATAAATCCATGGTCATAAGTTCGTTTGGGACACAGGAGAAGTCGATGGAAATGTAACCCATAGAAGCCAACAGTGGAGTCATATTTTGGTTATGGGTACCTGAAAATGCATAGGAAGAAAAATAAGACACATGTAGTATGCATGGATAAATTGTGTAAAACAACCTAAACTTCTTCGGACCATAAATTTCAGCTTGGAGCTCGGATTTGAGTAAGAAAATAGTCAATGGAAATGTATCTAGGAGTAGAAGACATTTTTCCACCCAGAATTTTGAATTGGACAATACATTTTCTCATAAATTAATAAACAGATTTATATAGCAGAAAAAAAAAAAGAGTAAAAATTGCAGCATGTAAATGTTGTAATGTTTCACTCAAAACTCATATTGAAGCATGAGTACAGTCGTTGGAAAGATATTTCAGAGAGGAATGCATATAAGGAATCAAAATTTGAAATTGATAGAATGCTTCCTTCATAAATTTATGAAGAAATAACTTGTATTCTAATGGATGGAATGTTTTATGCTATGCATGTTTCTAACAATGATTATTGCATGCACATTTCTTGAATAATTAGAGGTACATGAAAGAATCTTTGGTTCTTATATGAAGACTTGATTTATGGAATATTCTCAAGGATATTACAGCCATGAGGAAGAGGTCAAAGGTCTGCATGTCAGCATGGGGAATGTTGAGACAAAGTGAAATGGAAGAAGAGATAGGAAAGAGCCTATCACTATGAGAAGTGAAAAGCTATAGAGATGATAACGAAAGGATTAGGAAGGCTCAGGAAGAGATACTTCAAATTTTGAACATGTTTCATAAGCAAGTTAAGAAATACTCTTGAACCAAGCAATTAACTAGTGTTAGACAAGTGCCTGCATCCAAATCCCATAGAAAAAGGAATGATCATGGAAATGATAGGCATTCAAGGAGCATGAGCACACGCCATCATTATCCCAAGTAGTCCACCAGAATAACTCATGCAAGTTCTGGGATAGGGAGCAACCAAAGTGTGTCTCATGTTGGGAGGCAGAGGAGAAGGCCTGAGGCAAACATCTTGCAAGGTGAGCTTAGGAAGATCAAGCCACCAACTTTCAATGGCGAGCACAAGAAAGGAGAAGAGGTCGAGGCCTAGATGTTAGAAATGAAGAAATATTTCAAGTTGCATGATTACCCCTCCCGGGTAGAATCTAGAATTTCCACCTACCACTTGCAAGGAAAGGAAACCATGTGGTGGAAGCAGCTTCAGTAAGCCAAGAACCTTGATGAGAAGAAGATATCACAGAGGAATTTCAAAGGATACTTCCAAGAGAAATATTTGTCCGAGCATTACTATGAAAGGAAGATAAAGATATATTTGAACTCAAGTTGAGAACCATGACAATGGAGGAATATGAGAAGCGGTTCTTCGAATTGGTGAAGTACATCGACTTCATAAAAGATAAGAAAGGTCAAAATCCAAAGGTTTCTAAGCGGGTTTCCCTCCTTCTACAGTGACAAGATTCAATATGATAATCCTGAGACTTTGGAAGAAGCCATAAGGAGAGTAAGGCATCTTTATGAGCAAAGAAGAGGAAGGCTAGTTTTCCAAAAGGCTTGGAATGACAAGATGAATGGTAAAAAGGAGCAAAGGCAGAAAGGTTTTAAGCCACCCTTTTTCAAGAAAAACACCCAAGCAAATTAACAAGGTCAATCAGCCAAAAATGAGCATAAGACTGCAGATTCATTGGGGAAAATGCCAAGGAAACAACCTATACAATGTTGGAGATGTGAGAGAAATCACTTATATAGGGACTGCCCTCATAAAGGAGAAAGAATGAGGATTGTCCACAACATTCAAGAGGCTGAAACAATGGAATATGTGGGAGGAAACATGCCAAGTATTTATGCATCCTTAGACAACAAACAAGCTAAATATCAATTCCTCGTGATTGAAGTGGAAGGTGAAGCATGAAGGGGATTTTCAGGTGGAACCAGTACGCATCATGGACCAGAAATTCAAAGTGTTAAGGAACAAGGCCATATGGCTAGTAAAGGTTCAATGGACCTGCTATGGTCCTGAAGATGCTACATGGGATCATGAGGAAACCATGCAGGCAGAATACTTGCAATTTTTTGACAAGTTTGAAGAAAATGGAATCCAAGACTCCATTTTCAACAGCTAGAGTCATGAAACCAAATCTCAGAGTCCTAGCTAACTGTGCTAGGGACCATGATAAAAGAATGGGTTATTCCTTGGGTTATCCTTGATAAACGGATGGTACATCCCTTCATTTAGAACTTTAGCCCTAATAAACAAATGGTGCATTCCTTGGGTCGACGAGTTGAAAGGAACATGAGATTATGGTTGGAACTATTGCTGGAATTGTAAAATTGTAAAATTGCAAAATTTTTATTTCTAATTATTGTAATGTAAACTTTCATATATGTATATCGACATAGAGTGTGTCGAGCGAATTATATGATAGTAATTGTGACATAAATTATCAATCCGGAGTCATAATCTTATGATATGTACGCAAAGTATATGCAGGGTAAGAGTATGTCTAATCTATGCTAATGATTGAAAAGAAACATGTTAAACTATTGTCGTTGAATCTAAGTCTAAGAAAGCACAAAATATGCAACTAATCTATGAAAGGAAACTATCTTAATGCTACATAAACTTGAGACTAAAACTGAATCTACGAAATCAAATGAGACATAATCTAACTATGAAAGCAAAAACTTAATCTAACTACGAAAGCATGAAATCTAGAATTAATCTATGAAAGCATGAAAGTGCGTAAATTAAATCTAATGAAAGCATTTTAAAAACATCTACAACAACACAGGACAAAAAGGGAAACGACAAACCACTATGAAAAAGTAAAATCTTGCATTAAAACAATCCAATACATGACAAATAATGAAAATCACTATCTCAAAACTACAAGACTATGAATCAAAGCTCAATCACTCTATTCTTCTATTCTCTATTCTAGAGAGAGGC
>ML794424.1:102958-133369 GCA_009831015.1 Picea engelmannii | reverse complement strand
ATTGCAACGAGTAAATATTATCATGTAGAGATAGGTTGATCCGGAAGAATTACAACTTTTGGATTTTCATAGTAGATATATGGAGAGTTTCACAAGAATATATAGAATGTTGTTGTGTTCTTTAAAGTTTAAAGTCAATTTAGAAATACTTAACTCTGGAATTACTTTATAAATAAATTCTGAATTATATAAAATTTAGATAAAATATATAAAAATAAAAGTTTGTTTTTTGTTGTCTTCCTTAATAATAAGTTCATTTTTAATAATTTTTAATATTAAGTTCATTGTAGTTTTGGATTATAAGCTTCAAGACGCTTCAAACTTTTATGTTTGTCAGTCAGCTTCTGCAAATGTATTTAGCCACATTTATCAATATGTAAGGTCAGTCGAAGAAAGAATCTATGAATTCCCCCCACCACAAGCCATGGAGAATGGGGAATAAATGAGTAGTTGCCAAAAATGATGAAATCATTGACTTGAAGAGCATCCAACCATGTCGATTTTTGTTGGAAACTTGGGCACGTTTTCAATCTACCGAGTACTCTTTTTTATGAGTAAATTTTTTCCTGGATCAATTTAATTTCAAAATAGATACAATGAAAGTTGAAAATACTTAACTCCTCAAAACTAGTTGTGTTGTAATTGACCGTGAATGGAGATTAATCACATAATTTTATGTTATGATTTGACGACGCAATTGGGAGGACCATGCATGGCTCTTAAAACGGGAAGGAGAGATAATCAAGAAAGAAGCACAGTAGTGACTGAGAAATAAATGGTGTTACATAACGACAGCCTCGACACGGTCTTCAATCGCTTTGAATCCATCGGAATTGATGCAAAAGGAACTGTGGCACTCCTAGGTTTGATACAGTTCTTTGATTATCCATACCTAACTAGAAAAATACTTATATATGTTTCTCGTGATGATTAACATGATCTCAATGTGACCTTTATATGGTGCAGGAGCTCACACTGTTGGCAGGACGCACTGTTGGAATTTAGTGAACAAAATTTACCCAATGATTGATCCATCCATTGATCCAAACTACATAGTTTATCTGAAAGGTAGATGCCCCATGCATGATTGAAGAATGATGCCCCATGCATGATTGAAGAATGACAGGGTTTGGAAGTAGTCCAATGGATGAAGGCTACTAGTCTACAATGTTTTTTTCTACCTCACAGGGAGGATAGCATCCCCAGTTGGAGCCTATGTTAGTATGTGTAAATTTACAAAGTCAAAACATCTTGTTTTGTTTATTGTTGAGTCTTGTAGTCATGTCTTGGTCTTTAAACACCATGTGTTCCAGGTCCTAGAGTTAGTGTTCCATGAAAAATTTCTTGGGTTCATTCACTTATTAATCGAGTTTCGGTTTGATTGAGTCATGACTAAGGGAATTAGAGAATCATCTCAAGTCATAGGTGAGTGGTTAGTCTTGTCCAAAGTCAAGTCAGTTTTTTCACATTGTTATCCCATAGTCCTTGGTCATCATTTGAAAAGGGTGAGTTTTAAGTCCTTACATTATATATTCAAAGAGTCATGGGAGCATGATATCATATGTACAAAAGGTTTCTTAGGTTTTCCAATCCAAATTGTACCCTTTAAAGACTTGCAACCAATCAATTCAAATGTCGTTGTGAAACCTTCTAGCTTTTCGCAACAACTATATGTCAATGTCAAATCACTTAAAAAATACCCTATATCCATAATGGTCAAGAAATCATGGGAGTAAGGTCATGGGAGTCAGTGTTATCCTTGTCAAACAATTTTTTATGTTCATGTGTTATTTCCTCGTTAAAATCATCAAAATTGTGATTTGTTGCGAAAATGTCATTTGTTGTGAAACTATAGTTGTTGTGAAATGCTAAAGCCTTGCATGATTCTTGAACGCCATTGAAGCTTCATTTGTTGCTACAGATATCGCAGGTGCTTTAACACTATATTCCATCAAAAAAATCGCTTTATCTGCTGCTAAACTACATTTTTTTGCGAAACTGCAATTTGTTGCGAAATTTCTTGGTTGTTGCAAAATTTCATGTAGTTGATTTCTTTTGCAGTTAACTTCAAGCTCAGCTTACAAGCAGATGGTGATTGATCTCGACAAATTGAAATAGATTTTTCTTAAGAACGGGTTCATCTAAAAGAACCTCTCTCGTTGTTTTCACAGGTGTCATGGTTTGGGAGATTCGAAGGGATCTCTACAGCCTATTTTTACAGATTTTCACCAAATTTAATTAGTTAAAACTAAACCCTAAAAAATAGGAGTTAGTTTGAAACTCCTTGTTAATGTTAGAAAACCTAAATATTTCAAACTTCTTGAGTGGTAATGTAAAGAAAGAATATATATTGTAATAAAGAGGAAGGAAAGGGGGTTGGAGGACTCAAGTTTGGCTAGAGGGACCATTTTCTTGTATGTACTCTTCTTGATATCAATAAAAGTTTTCAAGTAGTAGTACTTGATTATATTCATCAAAGATTCATGTTATGGTATCACTCAGTTTCTACATGTTTAATCAGTTTCCTTATTGTATATCTTTCATTAATGCAATTATTCATACTTGAAGGAGAAGGATATGAATCAGAATTCATTCGATATGCTCTGTTTCATTGAATTTTAATCATTTACACGTTCTTCTAAAGTTGAATACGGAATTCATCCCTGGTTTGATGCTCTACTTAAATTGACTATTTTCCTTACTTCTTCCACCATACTACAACAATTTCTATGTTCATTGATATACCATATGTCTTGCCTTTGAGAGTTATATTACCATTAACTAGCCTTATAGATATTTTTATTGATCTGCCTTTAATTGGACTCCATGCCCAATGGTCTCTTTCTCATATTTGTAAACTACCATTAAAACCTTACTCTTACTTATTGATATGGCCGTTATATAACAAATCTCATTGAGGGAGCCCCCTTTGGATTGAAAGGGCCAACTTTCAGTCCCGAAGTAGGTTTGTGGTTACCTCTAGGTTTTCCTCTTACAACCAAGGAAAATTATAGAGTGATAACATAGTGCAAGGCTCATGCATCTCCAATGACATCCCAAATAATCAATATATTTAATAATCTAGTAGTGATTGAGTGATAAGGAAATCAAAGTCCAGTTGGAATTATAAGATATTTAGAAAAGGCTTTATGTAATCCATAATTTGTAGTTCGACTATAAGTTGGTGAGCTAGTGAAAGCACCCATTGCATCTTCTCCAGGTGAAATACATGTGTCCACTTGACAGAGTGGGCTCAACACTTTGGAAACTATGAAAACCTCTAGGTGGAGTGAATTATAACTAGAAACACATGAGGAGTGGAAATTTGACACATATCTCCCTGGACCTCCATAGGTTGTGCCTTCTTCTTATTCTTCCTCTTCTTCATCTTCTCATATTAGTGATAGTAAATGTAGTATATTATGCTTATGTACATGTATGGTTGATTATTAAATGAAATCCAAAACACATTCAATAGACTGAATAAGTTCAAAACATATACAATAATAACTTTATGATATAAAGCACTTATAAAACACATGTTGCATATTCAAATAGAAGATATCCATGACTCTCAACTTCATATATATGTTAAACAAAGAATGAAGTTAAGGAAAAACTCAAATTCACTCACTAAACATGAAAGATAATGATATGACATTCCATTCATTAAAACCTATAAGACATAGAAACTAATAATATGACTCATTGGGCTTCCAATAATAGGGGTAATTATGCCCCTAAGCACCTAATCAGTGACTTTACCTGAAAGTAAAGCTTGAACACTTATGAGAACTTCTTATAAGGATAGTTAATGAATATATGTCACATTGAACACATATATAGCCTATCAATATCTAATATACTAGAGGCATGAACTTATACGTCAATGTCACGCCTACCAATGTAATGCCATGCATTTTTTATGTTTTGGACAAAGAATTGCCTTGCAATTTTATGGCAAAATTTTGTGTTTGCTCTGTGTGTAGTAGTTAAATTCTAGTGTACAAGAGAAAATTCAATTGCTTTGTTGATTTATTATTATTTATTTGGCTAACTATAAAATATGTTTTTTTTTCAAAAATATAACTAAAGGAACACTATATTTAGAATTTTTTTTCTATCCACACCTCAAATCTTTACTTCCACCACATTTGTTTCTACAATCTCGAAATCATTATTGTTCTCGTATTTTTTATTCCTCTGATTTTGAATAAATCAAAATCAAAGTATACACCCCACACTTAATTTTAATTTGCTAAAAAATAATCATATTTAATAAAATAATAAATTTTGCAAACATACTATTATAAACACAATGAATACCATAAAAATACACATTTGTAGTACTTTCTCTACAATCCTATTCTAATTATTTTATGCTCGTTATCTTACTCATATGATATAATATTTGAGAATCGAAAAAGTCACTAGTATAATGGAAACATAATTTACCAATATGCCCTTGAATAGTCCTCCATTTCCATATAGTAATCTAAAGCATAAGGGAATTATCATTAGCTAAGAGAAAGCCAAAGGAAACAAGATGCCTATGGTTCAAATTTGTGGAGAAGTAAATGCGGCACAAAATTGTCTATAGTCTTTTCAAAACCGCTTGGGAAGTAGCACATAATTTACTTGGGAGGGAGTAGCATAAAAATGAATTGTGAGATAGAAGCTACCTAATAACAAACCCTTAGTGACACATAAACACATATATTGGAATTAGTAAAATCTAGTGTTAAGCATAGAGGGCATGTAAGCGTAAACAACATTAAGCATAAATGGAATTAGTAAAATCTAGTGTTAAGCATAGAGGGCATGTAAGCGTAAACAACATTAAGCATAAATGACATTTGAGTTTAAATATCGTATAAATGTGTAAAGAGTGTAGGGAATGAAATCGTACCTCAGTGAGATCCACCAAACTCTTAGGATGACCTCCTAATGATATTTTTACATATTAACCATGATTCATGCCATGTATCTTGTAGTCACATATTAGAAAGGAAAGGAGCATTATTCACCTTACCAATAAGGATGCAAATTTATGAACTAACCAACTCATGAGTGATCTATTTGCTAGCCATTTCTATTAGTGCTTGATGTATGCAAATCAACCCTTTTGCTATTGCATGATTTAGGAATGAATTGGATGTATTTCTCTTACAAACAACAATTGGGCAGCAGATATAGCAGGCTCACTTATTTTCTTAGCTTGGTTGGAATTTGTAAATTTCAAGACTTGGGTATACATGGATTTTTCATCCTAAGTTGTGAAAATCATGAAGAAATTTTGATTAACCCTAGACCCATCTTAAATATTTATTTATCAAGTCAAATGGACACTACACTACTAGCAATAAATTAGTTATTAATGTCATTGTCTCGGTTATGAACCAACCTCATAGAACTTATAGGGGAGAATTCAAGTCATTGGCGTCATTATCCCATCTATAAGAAAACCTCATAGAAACTAATAGGAGTGAATCTCAAGTCATTGACGTCATTATCCCAGTTATCAAATAGCCTCATAGAAATTGATATGAATGAATCTCAAGTTATTCGTGTCAATACCTCAATTATGAGTTATCCTCACTTGAACTATTAGGTTTGAGAGAAATGATAACAGGAAATCTCATGTTACATGTATCATTCACCAAATAATTGTGATGACTTAGATGATGATTTTGTTTAAAATGAATAATCATATGAATCAATGGTTATTGAGACATTATGATGTAAAATCCACTAGCTAATAATTAGACAATGGTAAAAGCAATTATATCTACATGAGTAACATGAATCAATAGACAATAATGCATTTTCACTATGTAAAACATTTTTTGTTATGTTTTGTGTTTCATACCAAATTCAACATTAACTCTCAAGTTTCTCCAATGGTCATGTGATAGGAATCATTACAAGAAGTGTAGCAAACAGTTTAGGACCACTAAATTGTGTGAAATAATGTTTACAATGGACAAGCTTAAAGTTGTTAAGAAATATTAGATAAATTTGCAAGAAAATCAATGCTTTACCAAAAAGTAAAGACTAAACACTTCTTATGAGGATAGTAAATGAATATATGTTTGATTTGATGAATAGATTGCTTGCAAAAAAAAATCACATGAACCAATGTACCTATAATTGATTCATGTCTTGATTATTGCTGAAGTTTTGGCTCTTGTGATCTAGGAGGATCTCTAAAACCAAGAAAAATTGATGTTCTCCAATTCTAATGTAAATGTACTTGTGTCAAAGAGCTCAGCGAAATCTTTCCAATGTAACTTGAACGGGCTCAAATGGATGTTGTATGAGAAAGTTATGGCGAGATGAAGTTTTGGCAAAACATGCAAAAATGATGACATGGTTGACACATGGCATCACCAGGGACATGACACATGGTAGTACGGGCATGACACATGGCTATAGGAATGCTAACATGGCATGTTGACTAGGTTGTACAATTGTTGACATGGCATTGACTTAGCAGGATGATGTGGCAGAAGGCGTGGCAGACTGACTGTGTATCCATAATGTGGACCAATTAGGAGCAGCCACATGGCATCCTATGACTGGCCAAGTTGGGATAAGGTCGAATAAAATAAAAACATGATTGAATCATAAAAAGGTCAAGCGGGTAGTTCGAACCTCCGACCTCGTCAAAAAAAAACCAACTACCTATTGTTAGGATAACGACCAATCGTTGAAATGAAGTTGGCACAAACCTTATTTAAAGTTAGTTGTTGAAATACGTTGCCAAAAGTAGACAGTTTGGGGGATTGACCCCGCGATCTCTGCTTAACAAATCCAATGACTTAACCAACGTGCCGATAATAGTGCTTTTTATAGAATGTGAAGGATATTGTGTTTGAATTACAAATGTTGCATAGCCCGGAAAATCCCAATGAATCGAGATTCGACCCCTCGACCTCCAAGTTTATAACCAAAGTTCTTTATCATTGCACCATAGACTGCAGGTTTGGAAGAATTGTGTGCAGTAGAGTAATTAAAGCCATTTATTTTTTCTGCAGAATTGAAGAATGATGATATTGTAGCCATTTTTCATGCAGATCAAGTGCAGGAAGAGCATGAGATTAGTGCAACAATATTTCCTAGAGTTGGGAAAGACATTTTATTGCAGGTTGGAGATCCATTGTAATGTAATAAATCATTTGAAGTGCTTCACATTATAATAATGGAAGGGTTGCGTAGTTGAAGCGGACCCAGAGATGTAGCCCAAATTGGGTAAACTTCGTTATCAACTTGTGTTTTTTTCTTTCTGCTATTCATTTCTTCAATTTAGCCTTTCAATTGTTCATTAAGCTTTAAAATATAAGCTAAGACAATTTACACTTAAAATTGTTTGCAAATCAGTGAATGAATTTTTGAATCATCTTGATATTGAATGTTATAGCATATGACATATCTCTAGTTGTTGATATGCCAAAGGAAGCATTTATACAACAATTAATGAGACAAGGATTAGTTGAGGTGGTTTGATCGAATGGTTGGGAGGTAGGTCTTTCACACTCCCCGCATGGGTTCAAATCCCCTATGAGACTTTGGCACGTTGTGATAAGGCTAGAAGAGTAGGCACCCCCCTAGGACCCCCCTTGTGAGTGTGTATCCAGATGTCTTATCCCTTGCTAAGTCATAAGTTTCCTGCTATGCGTTGGTTTGTGGGATGTTGGCACTAACCTAGGGTGTATAGTGGTAGAAATCTCTATTTAAACCTGGGCCTCGCCCATGTAAGCCCAACCAATTATCCCCCTTTATTTAAAGAGACATTGATTATTGATTTTATCAATGATTATAAGGAAACATAAATCCAACAAGTTAAAGTTTTGGCTATGAAAAAAGATATATTAAGCTTGAAATGACATGCCATCCTTGAACTACCATATCTTAGTGCAATCAGTATAAGAAAGTAACCTAATGTCATTTTCCATTTCTTTATAACATGCAAGTAGTGATGACAATAGTTGTAGCAAGTAAAATCCAAGACATGGAAAGAAAAAACACAATAATATAAGATCACATAAAAACATTACAACACAATATTTAGTGCATTGGCATTCTATCCATTCCTTCATCTCAAGAAATAATAGAAGAATGTTTATATAAAATTCATGAGAAGATACTACTTGACAATGAATGGAAAATCTCGTGGAATCAATTGTTAAAGGAGTAATATATATCTCTTAATCGCAAAAGCAATTAGTTCATAAACAACAATCGATTAAAAAAAATCAAATTACCAATTAGTTCATAAACAACAATCGATTAAAAAAATCAAATCAACACATTTGTATATGAAAAAGGAAAGTATCGGCGTCGTGCTAGTGAAGCATAATATAATCCACTTAGACAACTTTGCATATTCTATAGAACATTGATTATTCAATGCTCTTCAAATCCTATTGCATTTCAAATACACTTCAATAAAATTAAGAGAAAGAACAATACAACACTTTAGAAACTATTTGGAAAAGCATGACGCTAAAGTAATATTATCTTATCAACATGAATTGAACTTAGAATCATTAATAGAGATGTATAATGTCTATGATGCAAATGTTTCTTTGGAACAAATGTCAATATTAACATCAACTCTTATAATGTCAGAGAAAAGACGACTACAGACAGACATATTTTGTACACATTGTTCCTCAAATTGCCTAAAAGTACCAATAAGATTTTGGTCAAAGATGTAAATGAAAAGTTATTTATATTTTAATTCAAATCTAAGTCAAGACACCTATGACATATTGTTTCATGATGAGAATCCATTAGCCAGACATTTTGAACCACTTTTATGCAAAAGATGAGTTTGTACAAGTTTTGATCATGAACAAACAGGAAAGACATTGCAATATGAAAAAACATAGTACCAATGGACACAAGTACAAGAGACCATGATAGAAAATGGACTTTGTTGGAATACTAAGAGGGGTGGGGGGGGTGAATAGTATGAGGACTTTTACCACTTTTAACCACAATATATAAACTTCAATCCTATCAACAATATATCATCAATGTATTATGTATGATTGCATTCAATAAATCATGAGCATATAAACATAAGCAACATCACATCAAATACACAGTACACTAGAATTTACGTGGAAACCCAAATGGGAGAAAACCACAGAATGTTTTCTTATATATATCAAAGAATACATTCATTGGAAGCACCAACTTCCCAATTCTCCAATTACAATTGGAAGGAGGCTACGACCCCCTATTTACAGGCTCCAACCTGAAGGAAGCTACAACTCCCTGAATTCTTTGGCTCCAACCAAAAGGAGGCTACAAGCCCCTAATTCTCAGGCTCCAACCTGAAGGAAGCTCCAACTCCCCGAGTTCTTTGAAACCAACCGGAAGGAGGCTACAACCCCCTTTCCTTTCCCTATCATGCCGCCCTGAAGTATAAACATAGACCAACTATCACTACCGCAATCACTGCCACTGTCACTGTCACTACTACTGTCACATCAACATGTAACCTGCCACCCTGTCACTATGGCTGACCTGTCATTGTCACTGTATCCACTTGTCACTGATCAACCTATCCAACCTGTCATTGTTATCGATATTCAACCAGGCTCTCACCTATATCATATACCAATGACACCTCTCAACTAGATGTCCAACATTACCAACACATGCCTCTACCAAGCATGTACCAAGATCACCAACATACCATTACAAGATGTGTCTCTCAACCATGTACCAAAGCATGTACCAAACCATCAACCTGTACCATACCAAGCATCAACTGTGTACCACAATCTATACCACAACAAGTGCATCAACCATGCACCAACACCTATACCAAACGGTGCATCAACCATGCACCAATACCTGTACCAAACGGTGCATCAACCATGTACCAATACCTATACCAAATTTTGCATCAACAATGCACCACAACTATGTTAAATGGTGCATCAACCATGCACCAACACATGTACCAAACCGTGCATTAACCATGCACCATAACATCTACCATACCATGTACCAACAATGTATCTCAACCATTTACCATATCACTCAATCATGCCATACACCATATACCATAGGATATACCAAGCAAGTATTACCAATGGTGTACCTCAACCAAGTACCAACATCACCAAAAGATGTGTCTCATACATGTGTTGTCATATACCAAGTGTGTTTCTCAACAATGTATCAATCTCAATGACAACCATACACTATGTACCAATGCTTCAAGAGTATACCAAGAATAAGCCTCAATCATATAGCATCATCACCATGTAACCAAACCAGATACCAATACAACCAAGATGTACTACTAATAAATGTACCATACCAATATCATCAAGATGTACCATGCATCAATAAGGCATGTCTCTCAAGCATGTACCATACCATCACCAAGCATAAGATACAATCACATAAGCATACATGTAACATGTAGCTAACATGTTGTATTGTAATACTGACATATAACACTATCACAACCTTCAGCATCCTGGTACCAACATTTTTACCCAATTTGTCTTAGCCTTGTGGGACTAAGACTCCATGTCATGTGGAGCCTCACATGACATCCCTTAAGCAACCTATGGGGGTGCCTCATGTGACACCCTCAAGCTAACCCGTGAGGGCCTGCCAAATTAGGGTTACAAAAAAACCCTAGCACTCTGCAGCTCCAAAACTTTCGCTCTTTCATCGTACTTTCTCTGTTGCCTCGGACTTGCCATGAGATTCATCAATAGACCAAATATTAGACCATAACATTCTCACAAGATAGATATTCAATGCAAGTGTGTGTATCTATGAGAGACTCCTTGAGGTGTATGTATACTTTTGTTAGGTAACCTTTTTCCTTATTCTTAGGGCTTCTTGACTTTCTTCTTACAACCACTTCACCCATTCATTCATTGACTTGCAACTTCTTAGGGTCTTCTTGACCATTATTTGGGGCTTCCAACTTCACAAGGCCATATCTCCCTAACCGTGAGGAACCACGTGGAATACCACCTATCACCGAAAACGATATGATGAGGACTATACATCTATGAGTGTCTTACCTGCATTTACATTTTCTTTCATGTCCATATTCCTCAACCAACCTTGGGTCTCATAACCACACCTTCGGGGATTCGTGTAGACTTCATCAAATGCACCCATCACATCTGCTGACATCAACCACTCCATCAATGAAAACTAACTCAACATAAATCTCAACCACATCTCTAGGTATTCTAGACTTCTCCAAGGGTTGACATCAATGACAACCAATTGTCCAAACCAATTATCTAACAAACTTAAGCAAGTCCCTAGATTCAAGAGTCTTTATTGTAAAAGTTGTTTTGAAGCAATATCCATTTTAAACAAAATGGATGTGATGGACCTTGCGTACAATGCAAAGTTGCACAAACGTTTTTCAATGTAATGATGCACAATGATTCTTTTGCAATGAGATACTGATCAGGGGATCAAATTTTGCTCAAAAATTCAAAGTGCTCGGAATTGCTTCAAACCAGACGAGAGCATAGGCCTCATCATTGCAAACCCAATGCAACTCGTTTCGTCTCAAACGGACGTCGGGAGCGAGAGATATTGCAATCTGTTCATCAAGTCAAACAGGAAAAAAAAATTGATGTTGACTGTACAGTCCGTACAGGCTAACGTGGCAGAGCCGTACGACCGTACGTGTGGTGACATGGCAGTTATTATTGGATGACAAGTGGTTGAATGGGGAGTCGACACGTGGCACTGTTCGGGCAAGTGATTGGGTGCCACGTGGCCCAATCATGGGCTGCCACGTGGCACCCCAGGATTGGTTGATTGTTATATGTAAAATGTAATGGAGTCTGTGGGGTTTGACCCCCGGACCTCCCCTCCACCTTACGCCTTCGCAAAGACCATCCGAGCAATGGACCATTGGTTGTTACTTAACATGTATATGAGTTTGATTAAATTTAAAATCAAAGTTTGTAACCATTGGCGGGGGGTCGGGCCGAGGCTTAGCCTCGGCCCACGGTCATTTGTTTTCGCATATGTCCATACCATATATGCTATGCACCTAATGGTTGGTGCGGGGTTTAAACCATATCCCGTGACCTTTGTATATACCATGTGACCTTTGTATATGCGCGCGAGATTTGTTTAACAGTGGTTTCCACGGTTTAATAACCGACCCGCCATGTGTCATTACTTTATTTGGTATTAAAACGGAGCCCTTTTTATTATAGCGCGAGGTCATGTTATGACCCATATGCCCGAGGTGCTAGGTGGTTAGGGGCTGGCGCACCCTTAACCGTCCTACGGTTTGCACCGTTGGCGCGGTTGCGCCCGGTGCTGGGTTTTCACGCTATTTATTGCGTGTGTGTCAGGTTCACACAAGAAGGGTGCAATTTGTAGATGCAGAGACAACAAGCTTGAAGAGGGAGACTTCCAGGAGGCCTAACTTCTTCGTTTTTCGACCGATTGAGGTGCCAAAAGAGCCCAAACAAGGGTTTTTGGATGCTCTGAAGCCATTGGAGCAGTTGGTTTGTCAATTTGAGCATTGTAAGACATGTTTTTGAGCACTTTTGAGCAATTAATAATAATGATCCATTGGAAGCTGGACCAGGAGATGTAGCCCAAGAGAGGGGTGAACTCCTATATCAATTGTTGTTTTTATGTGCTTATGTTCATTGATTATGCTGTTGTCTATGTGTATTTTGCATAAGTAATCCCTTAATCTATGTGTTGCAAACTGATCATTTTGCTTTAAACACATAACATTTACATTGCAATAATTTCAAGTATTTCAAGTCTTCTTCAATTTTAGATCAGATACACATAGAAATACATCAATAAGTATGCACTAAAAAGAGTCTCTATTGTAGTCAATTTACAAAGGTATATTATAGAATTAGCATCACCATATGAAAAATGAAATATAGATGAAGACATTTTTGTTTGTTACTAGCTATGTTACATCTTTAATATGCATATAATCGGATAATATCCATTATAACTAAATTCTACTCTTTATATAAAGATCCAAAGTATATCACATTATTCAAGATCAACCAAACGATAATCATTTGCATGCATTTTGAACCATCACAATAAATAAGGATCAGTATTTAACATAAAATCAAAATTATTTTCAAATGTAATGAATACAAATGATTTTTTTTTATCTCTCTGCAAAGTCAAAAATCTTATTAGAAACAATTTCATGATACAAGAAAATACAATGACACTTATACAAAGCTAACCAGTAGAAACGTGAAACTATGTTCATCATTACATCAACTCAAAAAACTTATGAAAGTTAGGTTTCCTAGACAAGAAGAGAATATTACAATTGACACTAAAGCATAGGTCAACATAGACCTAGATCTACAACAAACTTACAATAAACGAGATAAAAAGAGAAAATGTGATTTTGAAAACATTAAGATATAAGAAAAGACAATGAAACTTGATAAAAAGTAAAATAATAAAAACAAGAGACCATATTTATCATTGTATCAACTTAAAATTATTATAAGAGACCTAGAAAATAAATATAATAAACCATGTTTATCATTATATCAACTTAAAATTATTATAAGAAACAAAAAAATAAGATGATAGTCAAACTAAAATTCTTAACATTATATCAACTTAAAATTATTATAAGAGACAAGAAAATAAGATGATAATCATACTAAAATTTAACATTATATCAACTTAAAATTATTATAAGAGACAAACATTTTGCAAAAATGGATGAAGAACAATTAAAAAACAAATACAAGATATACCTATTAATAATTGTCATATGCAAACAAACTTATTTTAGAAAATACATTATACCAAAAAAAAAAATATCACACAATCAAATACCTAACAATAAAAAATTAATTTAAAAAAAAAACTAAAAGAATAATTACATGATTGTATAGAGAATAATTACATATGCAAAATTTGCAAGAAAACCTTGCAACATGACAAGACTGTCGAATTTCCAGTTACAGAACAAATAAGATGAAATAAGAGTATATACGTAGTCAAGAAATCGTATGAGCTAGAAGAAAGGATAATAGCTTTAAGACTACCAATCCTACAAATAAGAGAACTAGGGATAAGAAAGTATAAGCAACCATAACTCGGAATTAATCAATGTACCTATTGATACATCCCGAATTCAATGCGTATTACCTCATGATATAAATGAGACTGACATAATGGTTGTATCAATAAAAATAAGTGTTTAATATTAAAGGTGCTTAAGCTATTGGTCGAATTCATGTGCACATAGTCATGAAGGCATTGAAATGCACTATGTAAAACATTGCTTTATAAAATGAAAAAGGTTACAATAAATGAAAACTGGAAACGAATGTTTAATGCAAACCAATATGAATATGCAATTGACATGGATATGGAAAACAATCATGCCAACAATGAAGATATTAAGTAATCCAATTATAAACTTATTTACTCTAGATAGAGATTTGAATCAATTTTTGGAATAAATGGTTGAATGAGGATAAAGAATCAATTTTTGGAATAAATGGTTGAATGAGGATAAAGATAGAGTCCAATTCCATGTGTTAATATCAACAACAATTAAAATTGCAATAATCGGTTGGATTTTTAAACCTTAAGGGTTGAAGTCCATTTATCCTCACAAAAGTTCATTCTTGAATGATTGATCTATTTTCTCTAATTTTGTTAATTTGAATCCATTCTCACTTCTTAATTATTTTACCTCACTACATTATTCATTCATGAAGAGAATAAATGAGAACATGATATGGTCTTACGATGCCTTGAGTTAATCATAGGGGAAGATCGTGTGAAAACGTTAGGGGGATTGTTGGCTATGGTGGAATGTGTACACACGCGCGCGTGCACCTTGTGGGGAAAAGCAAGGGATATTTTTCCACATTTGTGAAGGGCATCCCTAGTAAATCCATTTCCATAGAATAATACAACTCACCCAATGGGATATATATATATTCCAATGGGCTAACTCGAATGGTTGATCACTTTGACATTCATGCAAAATACCTTAAGGTGAATACTCAAGCTAGCTAGCTCTATTATGCGCCTTGTTTGTTGTCACTACCGGGCCAAACATCATACTCAACATTGATGAATTTACACAAAGTACCATCCACGAATATGAAGAAGTGCCTAAGGGTTTCCCCACAAGACTTTCCTTGGAATACATACATAGAGACACACACAAACAACCCAGTAGACTTACTTGGTTGGTTGAGTGCTTTGATGATCAGAATCTGGACCAGGGGTCAAATTTTGGCTCAAAAATCAACATTCTCGGAATTTCCCCAAAACAAACGAGAGTGTATCCCTCGTCGTCACGAATCCAACGCAATTCGTTTCGTCTCAAACGGACGTCGGGAGCGAAAGATATCGCGATCTATCTAAATCGTCAAATAGGTAAAAAAAATGGATGTTGATTGTGCAGTCCGTACGGATGCTGACGTGGCTTGACTGTACATGATGACGTGGCGACCGTATGATGGTGTGGCAAAGGTTATGTGGCAGTTTGATTGACTGGCAGTTGGTCGAATCTGTTGGTGACACGTGGCATTTAATTGGCAAATGGGATGGTGCCACATGGCATTTAATTGGCAAATGGGATGGTGCCACGTGGCCCAGTCATGGGCTGCCATGTGGCACCCTGCTATTGGTTTAAGTGTTGGTTAAAAGTTATGGAGTCCACCGGACTCGATCCCGTGACCTCCACCTCCATCCAAGCTTTAACACAATCCAAATTGCCAACGCGCCACCATAGTAGTTCTTACCACATAACGGATTTTTATTTATTTAAGTTTGCATTAATGTTAAGTTGGCGGGGGGGTCGGGCCGGGGCTTGGCCCCGACCCACGGTTGTATGGTGCATTTCATACGACCATACCCTTTATTAATGGCGCGCGCGGAGGGTGTTTTAAATATAACCCATGGTTCTATTATTTAAACATATGACCATTGCATTTTTGAATGTGCGCATATATATAACGGAGCCGCAGTCGTTTGGGTTGTATATATATGACCGTGCCCGACAGTTTGTGTGCGCACAGGATTTGTGCCACGGTCCTATTATGCCATGTGACCACACGAAACGCGGGGTTTTAAAAGGTGGTTTAAATGGTTTTAAAAACGAAGCCCTTTTTATTATAGTGCGAGGTCATATTAAGACTCATATGCCCAGGTGCTAGGCGGTTAGGGGTTGGAGGTGCCCTAACCATCCTACATTTTGGACCGTTTTGCGGTTATGCACGGGGCTGGGTTTTAACACGCATTTTGGAGCGTGTTCTTGGTTCATGCACACAGAGGTGCGTTTTGGCGAACCAGTTTCAGCAAGCTTGAAGGAGGAAAATGGCAGGAGGCCTATCTTCTTCATTTTTTGGCCGATTGAGGTGTCGTAAAAGCCTAGCTAGGGGTTTTTGGACGTCCTGAATCCATTGGCACTGTTATTAAGGCCATTTTAAGACTTATTTTGCAGGGTTTTAGCCATTGAAGTTTCAGCAAGCTCTAGGGAGCTTGAAGCCCTCATTGATTGAGGACATGTTTTGGTGAGCCTATGTTTGTTTTCTGTGATTGAATAATCATTTTTGGCTAATTGTTATGCTCTGAACACATTGAGACAGGTTTTAGAGGCTTTTGAGGACTTTTACATGTGTTTTTTTCCAAAGAGAAGCTCAGGGAAGCTTATGGCCACATGTAGAAGAGGTCATACCCGGATGAGCCATGATCCGTTTTCAGAGTTCTATTAGTCATTTTTGGGGTTTTAATGTGTTCTGATCTCAATGGTACAGTATGTCTTTCCATTGGAGTTGAGCAGCAGCTTGTAAAATAACTTTTGAATAATTAATCCCAGAGAGTCAAGTCCATTGATGGAGGCTCAAGGAGATGTAGCCCGGAGGGGGGTGAACTCCTTTATCATGTTGTGATTGTTCTGAGTTTGATGGTTTATTTGTTGCAAGTTATGTTGTTGTGTATTTATTGAAAGTACATATTTAACCATTTAAAATAACATATCCTCACACATAAGCATTTACAAGAAGATACATGAACTTAACACATAAGTTTATCTTGCATATTTATACACATGAAGCAAGGTCCTGTAAAGTTTATTTTAATGAAGTAGTGGGTGCTTGCATAGCATAACAAGTCAGCCTTCTATTTTCAGATCAGGTGGTATCAGAGCATAGTTTGTTTTGCTCATGTGTTTGCCATTGATAGCTTGAGATTTAGCTATTGGTTTTTGTGCAAGTTTTGTGTTGAAGTTGGATATCTTCCAAGGATGGAGGAAGATTCAAGCATTGATAGTTCTTATACATCTTCATTATCTAAATTCTTTGACAAAGAAGAGATTATAACTATGAGAGATTTGATGAAAGAGATGTGTGAAGACAGGAATGAGAGCATTGCTCTTGAAGAGCAGTTGATGGCCATGAAGGAGGAGAAAGACCAGCTTCTTGAAAGGTTGCATGAGATGGAGATTCAACTCCATGAGGTAAAGGAAACCCTTACCAATTACATGCATGAACATAAGGTATGCAATGTTAGTTTATCTTCTCATTCCTCTCAAGATGAATGTTTTGGTGTTTTTGAAAAGCACACAAGAGGAATAGGGTCCAAGTTATTGTTAAAAATGGGCTATGAAGGTAAAGGTTTGGGCAAGCATGCACAAGGCATTGTTGAGCCTATTGTTGTTGAAGAAAGACCCAAGTATTGTGGTCTTGGATATGAACGGCAAGATGGAGCAAATTCCAAAGTCGACGAGACAAGGGAAAAAGTTCCAAGTTCAAATTTTGTTTCGAGTTCACCTCCTCAAGAAGGCTTTAAAGGTGAAAGTTCAAGAACTTTTGTTGAAAGTTCAATCTCTTCAGCATGCAAAGCTTGTGTTCAAGATGAATGCAAATGTGTGAAACGAAAGAGTTGTGACAGTGATGAGGACAAGAACACTGTTGATGGTCTTCAAAGGAGAGCTTGTAACTCTTCAGATTCACCTCCTCAAAGAGGATATAAAGGTGAATGTTCAAGGTATAATTCTGCTTATCATTCAGTTGCATTTGATTATGTTAAGCATGATAAATTTATATGTAAAAATGGAAAAAAGAATCCATGTACATATTGTGGTTTATATAACCATCATGTTTCAAAATATTGGAAAAGATTAACCTCTTTCAGGAAACTTTATAAGCAAAGACAACGTGAAAAGAGGATGCAAAAGATTTGCACTCATTGTCAGAAGCGGGGTCATCTCATTGACCAATGTTGGACGTTGCATCCAACTACTCATCCACAGCATAAGAAGCAAATGGATAAATAGGTTGGCAAGAATGGAAGAGGAGATTCCATCATTGATGTGAGTCAAGATGATTCACAAGAGGACGATGTTCAGCAGAAAAAGTCACCGTTGAGTTGGCTTGGTAAGAAATGGTTGGATTTCTTGAGCAGTAAAGCTTGCATTTTTCTGTTGTAAATGCACTTTTCAGTGTTATGTGTGCATTTATGGGAAGCATGATAAGTTGCAGCAGTTTATCACAACTTGCATGATGCAAGTTGCATGTGAATGCAATTCATTTTGAAGGCATTCTTGTTTGTTGTACAATTACTTCGCCAGGAGGATGTAAAAGATGGATATGATGTTCACTTGTTGCAACCATTTATATTTTTCATATTCAGCTCTTATGTACCCACATGTTTTGGGGTTTATGTACTTATGTTTGCACTGGAAGGAGAGTTGAAGAGTCATGCGCATGCCTTTGTTTTTATGTATGTGTAAGCAGTAAACCTGGTGATGGTTCATCATGAGTAAATAATGATTGTAACATGATTGTGTATCATGTTTGTCGACTTGTCATTTTGGAAGGTCTATATGTTTCAGATGAGTCTCGATTGGTGTTGATGATTTTCTGACGACTATGTTGTGTTGATCGTATTGTTCGACTTATGTTTAGTCGATGGTGTTTATTGACTTGAAAGTTGATTTTGAGTACACCATGATGCAAGAAAACACCAAGTGCTTTGATAAAGTACAATATGCAACAGTTTGTTTGAAGAGAAAAAGACTTTGTTGGCATCATTTTTCAGTCTTGTATAATTTGTTTTCAAGATTGATGGTTTTCTTGGCTTGTGACAAGATGTCGCAGGAAACTTTTTGCAGCCATTGGAGAGTTGATTGTGTTGACGTCAAAGAGTTCACAAGAGGGACTTGATTCTCAGTGGGAAGGTTGGCAGTCTTCCAAGCACAAAGAGAACAGTGGGTCAGCAGCAGCCAGAGAGCAGTGGTTGAAGGACATAGTCAGTTGCAGTGCACGGCATGTTAAAGTATTCAGGTGATTGTCGAAAAGACTTTTCAAGTAGAATCAGTTGATAGAACTTGAAAGTAGAAAATTTTTGAAGCTCAGACAGATAATCATAAGCTTTTGTGGGTCCAAAAGCCTTTCAGTGGGAAGGTGTGATCAGAATCTGGACCAGGGGTCAAATTTTGGCTCAAAAATAAACATTCTCAGAATTGCCTCAAAACGAACGAGAGTGTATCCCTCATCGTCACAAATCCAACAAAATTTGTTTCGTCTCAAACGGACGTCGGGAGCGAAAGATATCGCGATCTGTCTAAATCGTCAAACAGGTAAAAAAAATGGATGTTGACTGTGCAGTCCATACAGTCCGTACGGATGCTGGCGTGGCTTGACCGTACATGTTGACATGGCAACCGTACGATGGTGTGGAAAATGTTATGTGGCAGTTTGATTGGCTGGCTGTTGGTCGAATCTGTTGGTGACACGTGGCATTTAATTGGCAAATGGGATGGTGCCACGTGGCCCAGTCATGGGCTGCCACGTGGCACCCTGCTATTGGTTTAAGTGTTGGTTAAAAGTTATGGAGTCCACCGGACTCGATCCCGTGACCTCCACCTCCGTCCAAGATTTAACACAATCCAAATTGCCAACGCGCCACCATAGTAGTTCTTACTACATAACGAATTTTTATTTATTTAAGTTTGCATTAATGTTAAGTTGGCGGGGGGGTCGGGTCGGGGCTTGGCCCCGACCCACGGTTGTATGGTGCATTTCATACAACCATACCCTTTATTAATGGCGCACGCGGAGGGTGTTTTAAATATAACCCATGGTTCTATTATTTAAACATATGACCATTGCATTTTTTAATGTGCGCATATATATAACGGAGCCACGGTCGTTTGGGTTGTATATATATGACCGTGCCCGACAGTTTGTGCGCACGCAAGATTTGTGCCATGGTCCTATTATGCCATGTGACCACATGAAATGCGGGGTTTTAAAAGGTGGTTTAAACGGTTTTAAAAACGAAGCCCTTTTTATTATAGTGTGAGGTCATATTAAGACTCATATGCCCAGGTGCTAGGCGGTTAGGGGCTGGAGGCGCCCTAACCATCCTAAAATTTGGACCATTTTCAGTTATGCACGGGGCTGGGTTTTAACATGCATTTTGGAGCGTGTTCTTGGTTCATGCACACAGAGGTGCGTTTTGGCGAACCAGTTTCAGCAAGCTTGAAGGAGGAAAATGGCAGGAGGCCTATCTTCTTCATTTTTTGGCCGATTGAGGTGCCGTAAAAGCCCAGCTAGGGGTTTTTGGACATCCTGAATCCTTTGGCACTGTTATTAAGTCCATTTGAAAACTTCTTTTGTAGGGTTTTAGCCATTGAAGTTTCAGCAAGATCCAGGGAGCTTGAAGCCCTCATTGATTGAGGACATGTTTTGGTGAGCCTATGTTTGTTTTTTGTGATTGAATAATCATTTTTGGCTAATTGTTATGATCTAAACACATTGGGATAGGTTTCAGAGGATTTTGAGGACTTTTACAGGTGTTTTTTCCAAAGAGAAGCTCAGGGAAGCTTATGGCCACATGTAAAAGAGGTCATGCCCGGATGAGCCATGATCCGTTTTCAGAGTTCTATTAGTCATTTTTGGGGTTTTTATGTGTTCTAATCTCAATGGTACAGTCTTTTTTTCCATTGGAGTTGAGCAGCATCTTGTAAAATAAATTTTGAATAATTAATCCCAGAGAGCCAAGTCCATTGATGGAGGCTCAAGGAGATGTAGCCCGGAGGGGGGTCAACTCCTTTATCATGTTGTGATTGTTCTGATTTTGATGGTTTATTTGATGCAAGTTATGTTGTTGTGTATTTATTGAAAGTACATATTTAACCATTTAAAATAACATATCCTCACACATAAGCATTTACAAGAAGATACATGAACTTAACACATAAGTTTATCTTGCATATTTATACACATGAAGCAAGGTCCTGTAAAGTTTATTTTAATGAAGTAGTGGGTGCTTGCATAGCATAACAAGTCAGCCTTCTATTTTCAGATCATTTGAGCTTCATGTAAGAGGTCTTGAGGTTGATCATCCAAGCTAGTTGCCTATATTGCATGCCTCACTCGATGTCCCTACTATCTCAAGCATTGTAATCAATGACGATGGATTTGCATTAAATACCATCTACAAATGTGGGGAAGTACCAAGGGATTCATATATATATATATATATATATATATAGTGTTGATTACGACGCCTACTCAAGTAAGGACATTGAGTGAAGCACACAAAACCAATCTAGGGGATTGACCTTAAGACCTCGTGCATGAAGCTCAAACAACTCAACCACTTTAGTTATACCAACATGATTTGTGTGTGTATCATAGCTCCAAGGGTTAGTTCAAGTGGTTTGACTTGCTATGTTGAAGTCATAATGGCTAAGGAAGTTTACAAGGTCGAATCCACTTGGGTTCCTAGGAGTTAGGTGTATATGTTGTCCATTAATGCCATTTACCTCAAGCACCATTCCTAAAATGTAAGAAAGTGTTTAGTTTTTCATTAAATAGAATAAATAATTTTATAATTATAATTGATCAATTAAAAAATAAATAGTAAAATAAAAAAGTATTTTCCATCGAAGAATCAATTGAAGAAAACTCTTTAAATGTTAGAATCTAATAAAATTTGTAACTTGTAAATAATGAGAAATGTATGTGTTTCTAACATATGCAATTTACTTGTGCAAATTTTATTCTTCTATTCATGTTTTTACACAACTTCTCATTTTCATATATGTTAAAAAATTTCATAGCAAAAAACAGGTCCATATGTAAATAAAAAAGGCCTAAAAAATTAAAATGTTAACTCATTATTTACATGTCAACTAATGCTTTCATGCAAATCTAAAAAGGGAATTTAGGGAATCTTCAAAGATTCTTTTTAAGGTTCTCATTATTTTTGCAAATTTCTTGTCTATTTCACAAGAGTGTTGATATTGATAACCTATTTTAGAGGAACTCCATAAGTTATGGATTAGAATCACTATATTTGACATCTCCAAACTAATCAAGGAAAAAATTGATTCCATGGCATATTTGCATGGATGATTCATTATGTCTATGGGCTAACACATTTTGTGGTATGTAAAGTGTACTTGAGCAATGGTATATTGATTATTTTACAAATTATGTCATGTATTAATAATATTGTCCCATATCTTATAAGGCTTCAAACCAAGGGTAAATATGCATGCCCAATATGTGGAAACCAAATATCATCTTGTTATTCTAGTAGTTTGGAAAATTAAATTTTTGAAGAGTATAAACACTTCCTCCCTATGAACCATTCTTACTAAACCACTAATAAGCATTTATTTGATGGGAAGGAAAAGAATAGAAATAAACCACAAAGAATGACACCTCGTTGATGGAAAATGATTTTGAAAGTAGTGTGATGCAGGAACATCTTTTCAAATCAATTTAGTGTTTGACCTCTAAAAGGTCTTACGAATTTATGACAGAAAGTTGGGTTCCTCATTGTTGTAGAAGTTGGTAATTTGTTGTAATAGTTCTAGAATGTCTCTAAGTGTGTTCGAGAATAAGTATTTTTCCATGTAATCTAACAACTGGATCTATATTTTATATAGGGAGTTAGCATTTCTAGGGTGATTTGTTTGGATTCGGTCCTATTCAAGGAGATGAATAGATTATGATTAACAAAAATTAGAGGGTTTTTGTTTTGAGAATTGATTCGATATCTAGAATCAATTTTCTTTTCTTTGTATAAATAAAATCCCTTGGGTGTGAAAAAGTAGAGTAGAGGGGAGCGTGAAAGTGATGAGAACTGAATTTTATCAAAGAATATCAGTTATTTTTCACATTAGCTATTTAACGAATGATTTACTTCCCAGCTCAACTCTTTATTCATTGTCAATGATTCTTCTCGTTCCTCAAACCAGAGAGGACAATTTGTATGCACACTGAGTTCACATAGATTAAGTCTTGATGTCAAAATTGTTTGCAGGTTTTAGTCTGATGGGATTCTAATTGTAGCAAGCTCCTAAATCTAGCGAAGCCACTATCTATAGCAACACCACTAACCATACCAGCCTTCAAACTTTTGTGTTAACAAGTGTGTGTTGTTCCTTTGGTGGTCAGTTAGTCGATTATCAAGATCAGAGCACAGACAGAATCATGGTGACGTGGTGAAATGTAAATCGTTGATCGTTGATCATCATAGATATCAACAACCCATAACGATCTAACCAGATCGAGATTACAATAAAGAAGCAGGGATTGTATACATGGTGGGCTGGTGAAAGTGTATAGTTGGTGGTCTAGTTGAATAGAGAATAATTGGTGGCCAATTTAACCAATAGTCTGATGTCCAAATAGGAGCATGGTCGAGAGTTACCATCAAGTGGTCGGTGATCCAGTGTAACTCATGCCCGGTGGTTCGGTGAATGACTTGTGTCGACAAGAACTTCCCCTGATTTCCCAGTGCTCGAGTGGTCTAGGTGTCTGATGATAGGACAATCAATAGATGGTATTTTTAGGCATTAATTGGTGGGAAAACCTATCATTTTTAGAATTAAAGTGGTTTTAACAAATTTTATTGTATAAAGGCATAGAACTAGTCCAAATTGGCGTTAAATTTTGGTATCATGGTGAAATCCAGTAAAGGCTAAGAAGAATTGAAAGATGGCATCTAGAATTAGAAGAGAAAGAGGTCGAGGACGAGGTCAAAGAGGAATACTTATTGAAAATGCATAAGTGATTGAGGAGATGAGGGATATCTAGGCACGGTTGGAAGCTATGGAAGTTTCCCAATGAAAAGGTGTTAGCACAAGAGATTTTAGCGAGAGATAAGAAGAATCTTCAAAAGAGGATGCAGATCCTAAAGAAGAAGGTGTTGAAGAAGGATTGGTCAGATCTATCATGGGAATAAGATCTAAACAAAAGATGGAGGTGCCAATGTATGAAGGCAATATGAACATGGATGAATTTATGGATTGTGTTAGCACTGAGAATCACCCTCAGATTGCAAGAGGATAAGCCCAGTACCCATCAAAAGGTTTGTGAATTTAAATTAATGATGAAAGGTCAAATGGACAAAACTCAACCTAAGAATGTTTTAACACGGAAAAATTGGGTTAGCATGCATAAGCAAATGAGGTTTTGATTAACTTAAGTCAATGGTTTAAGGATAAAGGTGAATAGAAGGAAGACTTAGTGAGGAAGGTGGATCAGTCTGCTATAAGCATGAGGCCTTCAAGCAACCAAGAGAAGAAAAACTTAGTCATAAGAACTTCTTGAACTTAAAGTTTAAAACACTGAAAAACATTCATAGCAGTATTATAATCAAACATCCATTATAACAAAACCAAAACATCTCATATGGATCATCCAATCATGATCATTTTATAGTAAGAGGAAACAATATGATGAAAGGAAAGTGACTTCTATTAACGAAAATGTCTCGAGTCCCATACATAACCAGAGAACAACTCTCGTTAGTCAAAACATTACAAAAAGGGAGCTCTGCTCAACCATATGACCCTCTCATATCATTCAGCTGATGTACTTATAATCAATATAGTAGTTGGTGTCTTCTATTGTCAGTCCCATTCCTTCTGTCAAAAGGAAACTCAGGCCAATCTGGGCCTGCAAGAAAAATTGCCCTCTGTGGTACTTCGAGCTGACAGTTTTATGTCTCCTCAGCCAGACCCTCCATGCTTCCATTTAAGGGGGGTAGTCGATTGTTCAACCACCATTAATTCTTTCATTAACTGATTTCTCCTTGGAAAAATTGCCCTATGTGGTACTTCGGGCTGAAAACTTTTTGTCTCCTCAGCCAGACCCTCCATGCTTCCATTTAAGGGGGGAGGTTGATTGTTCTCTTTCCTCTAGTGATAGACTGGTTGCGGTTTGTTAAAGTTATACTTCTCCTCGTGACGCTGCTTTGATGATTTGGCTTAACGACCAACTTATGTTTCCACGCATGGATATCAGATTGGACCCTATATAAGCACATGATTGCAGAAGTTGTCAAGGGAGATTTGGGTCCACACCGCTTCGACCCCTGCAATCCACCACCAACTTCCACGTACCTATTTTTCTATACCATGGTTTTGATTGTGGGACCACTCTAGAATTTTAATGCTCGAGCATGTTTCGTCCCTGCAATGAAGTATGGTCATCAATCTGTTGCAATCTGCGATCTGGGCAACCCTGCTATTTTAGTGCCCCCGCTAAAATTTACCTGTATGCCAACTCCAGAATCCTTTTAACCATGCTTAGATATGGATCCAATTTTGGCGCTTGGGAGCTTTGAATGCTGAGCAGGAATACCTCCCAGAGGATGATCTCCTGAATCTGACGTGGTGGCCTGACGTCACTATGTTTACGTGTCATGGAAAGAAGGGTGACATGTGTCACATGGAAATGGGTGAATGATGCAACCAAATGACCTGGAATGAGTGCCACATGTTAGGGCTATATGAAAGCCACTTGTCTCCACGGATGAGCGCCACTAGTCCTAACGGATGGGCGCCAAGTGTCTTTGGTACTTCGACACTTCAGGAGTTTTGGATTGTGAAGCATGAAAAACTCTCGGAGTGGTACGGTCCCAGAGTGACATGGCGGCATGATGCTATATGATGTCACAATTAGTGATGGATGAGCGCCATGTGTTGAGTTGAAAAACACCCATGGAGTGGTAGGGCCAGAAGCGACGTTTCATCCTGACGTTACTTCAGGACTTTGGGATGCTTGGATAGAAATCTCTCGAAGTCACTTTCTATTGGTTGATGTGGAAGTCTCTCATTACTTCAGTACTTTGGGACTTAGGGACTTCGGGACTTCAGGATGTTTGGATGGAAATATCCCAAAGTGACTTTCTCTTGGTTGATGTGGCAGCCTCTCGTTACTTCGGGACTTCGGGATTTGTGAGATTTTGAACGTGAGCATGAATATCTCCCGAAGTGACTTTGTCCCAGTTGACATGATAGTCTCTCGTTACTTCGGGACTCCGAGACTTTGACCCTTCGGGACTTCGGGATGTTTGCATGGAAATCTCCCGAAGTGACTTTCTCCCGGTTGATGTGGCAGCCTCTCGTTACTTCAGGACTTCAGGCTTCGGGATATTTTGAACGCGGGCATGGAAATATTCTGAAGTGACCTTCTCCTGGTTGACATGGCAGTATCTCGTTACTTCGAGACTTCAGAACTTTGTCTCTTCAGGACTTCGTGATGTTTGGATGGAAATCTCCCAAAGTGACTTTCTCTCGGTTGACGTGGAAGTCTCTCGTTACTTCAGAACTTTGGGACTTCAGGGATTTTGACTAGTCGCTAATCCTTGCGTGACTTTGAAACTCTGACTACCCAAGAGTCATTGATCTAAACTATACATGGGATCTTCGTCGTTGAAAATTGAGCCCGCCTTCTTGCTTGTATTTCAAGCTTGAAATGGACTGCTCTGAATGTTGCATTTTCTCCTGGTTTTTCCCTATGTAAACAAAGGACTTGGTCGACCTACAAAAACTACATATGACCCATGACAACTTCATGTGATAACATTGGCTCCACAGGGGATGGCATGCTCCATCTGAGCTGCCAAGAACAAGAAAATTCAGTGTCTTATCTTAGGGCTATGGGGTCACTTATTCAAGAAGAAATAAAAAGAAAAAGTGATATTTACAATGAATGGAAAGCCAGTCATGGCTTAAGCAAAATATTTTTTCAGAAAGCACCCCATTGACAGGGCCACCAAAGACTTAAGAATCCTCCAAGTTCTGCAATTTATAAGTGTTATTTGAAAATACCTCAAAAATATTGAATGAACCAGTCCACAAAGCTTCGAATTTACCATGTTTTTCTTTGTCTTGCTTGGGCGCATCCCACTTGAGTACTAGATCACCCAGCTGGAAAAATTATTTGCTTACCTTCTTGTCAAAATATTGCTTGATCTTCTATTGATGGTCTTGTTTTTTTCCAAGTAGCTTCTCCCTAGTCTGATGTACTTCTACCGGTTGTTGTATCCTCCTGACCATATCATCAGGTTCTCTTTGGTAGTCCTAGAGAATTTTTTCCACGGGTAAGGCAAGTTGAGTAGGAAAGATAGCCTCAACCCCATATATAAGTTGAAAAGGAGAAATAACAAGTGACCTCTTTGCTGTAACTCTATCATCCCATAAGGAAAATTTTAGCTTTGAGTCCCATGCTTTCTTATTGTCTTCTAACAATTTCTTGATGATCTTTATGAGGCTCTTGTTAGAGGACTCTACCAAACCATTTCCTTGGGGGAAGTAAGGAGTAGAATGGACTAATGTAATCCCATATTATTCACAAAACTTGATCAATGGTTCATCTTTGAAGGAAGTGGCATTGTTAGTAACAATCTTGCTTGGAAAACCAAATCTTGACATGATATCCTCGAGAAAACTAATGATTACCTTGTGGGAGGAATTCCTTGTAGGAATGGCTTCTATCCACTTGGTAAAGTAATCAGTAGTAGTCAAAATCCACGTATGCCGACCACTTGAAGCTGGATGTATTTCCCCAATGAAATCGAGACCCCAATGTTGAAAAGGTCCAGAAACCACCACAGGCTTCAAAGGAAAATATTTAAGTTTGTGCTTTCCAGAAAACTTTTGGCATTTGACACAAGCTCTAATATTTGCACAAACATCAGTAAAGAGGCTAGGCCTTAAATACCTATCTTTGAGGATATTATAGGCCGTGGTTCTCCAAAAATGATGGCCCCGACATAAGTTGTCATGAAATTCAGTCATGGCCTTTTGAACTTCATGTGGATCTAAACATCTCAAAAGAACTCCTAGAGGATATTTCCAATACAAGATATGATCAATGAGACAATATCTAATTTCTTTAAGATTCAAAGATCTCACCTTGTTCTTGTTCAAACCATAAGGAGGCTACAACTTCTGCAGAAAATATATGATGTCTTTATACCAAGTGCATTCTGCCAAATTTGGGCTGGCATGAGAGCTTTTAACAGCAAACTCAACTTGTTGATTTTATGATTTTATGTTCATGAAATTAACCCCTAAAGATTTGCAATTTGATTCAGCCAGCAACTTGGATAAAACTTGGCCTTTCACTAGTTTAGTGGGCTTCATTTTAGTGTCAAATTCCAGAATTTTAGCAATCCATTTGCTCCTCTTCCCATCTATGTCAGGCTGAATAACTATCTATTTCAATGAGGTTGAAGGGACATATGCAACAATATTTGAATGCAAAACATATACTCTGAAAGCCTTGAGGTCTTTGACCAAAGCATAAGCCTTCTTTTCCATGATATCATATCTCATTTCTGCATCCCTCAATGCTCTGCTGAAAAAGGAAATAGGTTGTTCTAACCCCTCTATATTTTTCTGCAACAAAACAACAGCCAATGTGTTAAATGAGGCAAAAGAAAATATCAAAAAATCCTTGGAATAGTCAAGGATGATGATCTAAAATTGAAGAAGACTTGAAAAACTTGAATTATTATTGCAAGTGAAATGTTATGTGTTTAAAGCAACAGGATCAATTTGCAACACATAAATTAAGGATTACTTATGCAAATTACACATAGACAACAACATAAACATTGAACATAAACACATGTGCACAACAATTGATAAAGGAGTTCACCCCTCTTATGGGCTACATCTCCTGGCCCAGCTTCCAATGGATCATTATTATTAATTTCTCAAAAAGTGCTCAAAAACATGTCTTACAATGCTCAAACTGACAAACCGACTGCTCCAATGGCTTCCCAGCGTCCCAAAACCCTTGTCTGGGCTCTTTCGGCACCTCAATCGGTCGAAAAATGAAGAATTTAGGCCTCCTGGAAGTCTCCCTCTTCAAGCTTGATGTCTCTGGTTCTACAATTTGCACCCCCCTTGAGTGAACCTGGCTCACACGCTCTTTAAAGCGTAAAAACCTGGCACCGGGCGCAACCGCGCCAACGGTGCAAACCGTAGGACGGTTAAGGTGCCTCCAGCCCCTAACCGCCTCAGCACCTAGGCGTATGGCGCATGCGACCAAAGGCTGGGAAAAAAGGTGGTTAGTTCGTTTGAACCGTGCCAACGGTATAATTCCCGCGCGATCCACCAGTCAAACCACACGCACATTTAAACTTTGGGTATGGTTCAAACCCCGCGCGCATGTTTTAACACACGGTTTATACCACATATACAATGCAATGTATTTGCAATACATTGCAATATAATGCAATGCAATGCGCGCCAAACGGTCGGGCCAATACATATTTGTTTGGGTCATATGTGTTACAATGCGTCCACGGGTCGGGGCTTAGCCCTGGCCCGACCCCCCTTTCTTTTCAAACAAATATCAACTTTAAATATATGTGTTACAACATAGTTAACAAGGAACAAATGGCGGTACTTTGGCTAGAGGAGAGTTATGAAGTCTCTAGAGTTGGGGGAGGTCCGGGGGTCGAACCCCATGGACTCCCCATATAATTTTATATAACCAATGAACAAAATGAAGGGGACACGTGGCGCCCATGGATTGGGCCACGTGTCCTCATATTACTCGCCATCAACCGGACACATGTCACCATCCAATACGCCAACAACCAACTGCCACGTCATCACTGTATGGCCTATATGGTCCTGCCACGTCATCGTACGGACTGTACGGACAGGTACAGTCAGCATCCAAAAAAATTGTCTGTTTGTCTTGGCGAACAGATCACGATATCTCCTTCATACGGACTCCATTTGAGAAAGTAAATATACCGCCGGAATCAGGAAGATGAGACGGACGCAATGGCATTATTTTCGTCCCATTCCGAGCACTTTGAAAATTGAGCAAAATTTGATCCCCTGATCACACCTCCCCATTGGGAAGCTTTTGGACCTCCAAAAGACTATCTCAATCTATGTGAAGATGAGGGTAAAGTTCCCTCACCCTTCCAACCTCAATCAACTTGGCCTTGCTTGGATTCGTCCCTTTAAGACCAACTCGCAAATACTCCACATTTCCTCGCTTCGAAGTTCGCATTCTCCTGTCAAGTATGGTGTCTTCCTGCAGTTCTGTTAGATACTCTGGAGAAAAATCATCTATGGAA
>ML794424.1:65468-98558 GCA_009831015.1 Picea engelmannii | reverse complement strand
ATAAAGGAGTTCACCCCTCTTATGGGCTACATCTCCTGGTCTAGCTTCCAATGGATCATTATTATTAATTGCTCAAAAAGTGCTCAAAAACATGTCTTACAATGCTCAAACTGACAAACCGACTACTCCAATGGCTTCCCAGCATCCCAAAACCCCTGTTTGGGCTCTTTCGGCACCTCAATCGGTCAAAAAATGAAGAAGTTAGGCCTCCTGGAAGTCTCCCTCTTCAAGCTTGTTGTCTCTGGTTCTACAATTCGCACCCCCCTTGAGTGAACCTGGCTCACACACTCTTTAAAGTGTAAAAACCTGGCATCGGGCGCAATCGCGCCAACGGTGCAAACCGTAGGACGGTTAAGGCACCTCCAGCCCCTAACCGCCTAGGCACCTGGGCGTATGGCGCATGCGACCAAAGGCTGGGCAAAAAGGTGGTTAGTTCGTTTGAACCGTGCCAACAGTATAACTCCCGCGCAGTCCACCGGTCAAACCACACACACATTTAAACTTTGGGTATGGTTCAAACCCCGCGCGCATGTTTTAACACACGGTTTATACCACATATACAATGCAATGTATTTGCAATACATTGCAATATAATGCAATGCAATGCGCGCCAAACGGTCGGGCCAATAAATATTTGTTTGGGTCATATGTGTTACAATGCGTCCACGGGTCGGGGCTTAGCCCCAGCCCGACCCCCCTTTCTTTTCAAACAAATATCAACTTTAAATATATGTGTTACAACATAGTTAACAAGGAACAAATGGCGGTACTTTGGCTAGCAGAGAGTTATGAAGTCACTAGAGTTGGGGGAGGTCCGGGGGTCGAACCCCACGAACTCCCCATATAATTTTATATAACCAATGAACAAAATGAAGGGGACACGTGGCGCCCATGGATTGGGCCACGTGTCCTCATATTACTCGCCATCAACCGGACACGTGTCACCATCCAATACGCCAACAACCAACCAATAACCAACTGCCACATCATCACCATACGGCCTGTACGGTCCTGCCACGTCACCGTACAGACTGTACGGACAGGTACAGTCAGCATCCAAAAATTTTGCCTGTTTGGCTTGGCGAACAGATCGCGATATCTCCTTCATACGGACTCCATTTGAGAAAGTAAATATACCTCCGGAATAAGGAAGACGAGACTGACGCAATGACACTGTTTTAGTCACATTCCGAGCACTTTGAAAATTGAGCAAAATTTTATCCCCTGATTAGATGATGAGCACAGGTGCTTCCGTCAAGGCCTTTTTTATCTGATCAAAAGACTCTTGAGCCTCTGTAGTCCATTTCACATCATTCCCTTTCCTAAGAATGGTTGTAATGTACTTCACTAATTCAACAAAGTTAGAGATGAGCCTACTTAGAAAATTGATTTTCCCCAAGAAAGATTGAACTTATTTCTTAGATCTAGGAAAAGATAAGGTCTTGATGGCCTCTACCCTGCTTAGATCAATTCTTACCCCTTATGTTGATACAATGTGTCCCAATAATTTACCTTCCTTCATAGCAAACAAGGACTTCTTAGGATTGAGAGAGAGACCAAACTTTTTGCACTTCAGGAAAACCTTTTTCAAATGATGAGAATGCTCTTTATCAGATTTTGAGAACACTGTAATGTCATCTAGATAGATGAATACAAACTTTTCCTTCTACCCAATTGTTACACATTATTTTGGTCATCTTGATGATCCATTAACAAATGTGTGTTCATGTTCCCAAAAGAGCCTATCTTCATGAGAAAGGTGATTGGCTTTCTATTCAAAAAAACCTTATTAAGGAGGGTCATCGTAGGCTACACCATAAGCAGGGTGCAACGATGCTTGGTTGTCTCCCTCTACCCTAAAGTTGGTTTAAGACGTCTCTACAGGCTACTCTACAGCTAGGGTGCGATGATGTCAAAAGGCTAAGAAAAGGTCGAACATCATGAAATCTCTAGAAGGGGATCTTCTAGAATATGAGGTGGCATCCGTATGGTTGGGAGCCTACTCGCTTCTCTAATTTGGTGGGATCATCCTAATCTCTTTAACCATCTCTCTTTCCCCTATATAAAGAGGGATTTCTCATGGAAAAGGATAAGGTTAATGATGGTTGATTCAAGCAAGATTAATATTGAATAGGCTAAGAATTGGATGAGGAATTCTACTTCAGTTCATACTTGAGGGCTTCATTTCAAATTATCAAGTCATTATGGATCTTCTTCATTCAAGGTTGGAGCAAGTGTGTGTGTTGGAGAAAAGGTTCATCAAAAGGGGACCTTGCAACATCAAGGCTTTGGTTGTAATCTCCACTTTCATTTTAATATGATACAGTGATATGTTTCTTTCCCATAAAAATTTCTTTGTTTTATTGTATGACTCCTTGATCACATGCATAGGTTCTCGTTGAATATATTATATTGATTTCACTTTGGTTGGCTTGTGTTCCCTTGCAGATCCAATATCACAAGAGCACCGGAGTGGAGCGAGGATGACAATGAAAAGAGGAAGCGATATTTAAACGATATGTTTCCCATCTCTTGTTTGATAGTAAACTCAATGATTAGAGCTTAGGGAAACCATCATGTCGTGTTCTATTTTGTTCTAGATCTAGGTGGATCTAAGGAGATTTGTTTATGTCTGAATTTACCGATAAGTCCCATAACAAAATTGGCGACCATACTGGGGATTATAAAAGGAAAGAAGTTGCAATCGTAACTCGAGCCAAAGATTACTCTCCGTTCAAAGAGAAAGTTGATGATATACCACCTTCATTGGTTCAACCTTCTCCCCCAACTTCACCTCCCAACATTCCTCTTCATCTTGAAATACCAGGTCTCGATACAGTTCTTCACTCTCCTCCCAAGGGTGTTGTTTGAAAGTCTGCGTTCAACCCTCACGCCCGTGCTACCCAAAACTTCAACATTGTAGAAGATCTTGCGCAAGCACCCTCTGTGATGTCAGCTCTCGAAGTCCTTCAAATTTTCTCTACTTAATGGAAAGCACTATTAAAGGCCATTGGTGGAATTGATCCCACAGATACTAATCTAATAATCTTTGACTTGGAATATCATGTTCCAAGGCTTCCTCCTCAGTTAGCATTTCAGATCCAAGTTGTTGTTGGAAACAAGAATATATATAGAAATGTTATTGATGAAGGAGCCTCGACTTGCATCATGTCCATCACTTGTTGGAAAGCCATTGGCTCTCCTACCCTCACAGAATCACACAATACACTTAAGGCCTTCAATGGTATAGGATTTAAACCCTACGGTGTTCTTCCCTCGTTGTCTATTACGTTGGAAGGTAAATCGGTCAATGTTGAGGTTGAGGTCTTCGATGCATCTCTTGATTATAACCATTTACTTGGTCGTAGTTGGATTGATTCCATGCGTGCAGTTGTGTCTACCCTTTTCCATGTGTTACGTTTCCCACACCAAGGAAATGTTGTTATTGTTGACCAAATGGTCTTTTTTAATTATGATTCTCATACTAGCAACGTTCTTTTTATCTCAAAGACACCCCCTAGTTACGAGAATGTCGGAGTGGGTCTTTTGAAAGATTCAACTTTGATGGGTACATTTCCAATCCCACCACCCAATATTTCCCCTCCTTTCGTTGCCTCTATTAACATGATATCCACCACTATTCGTGAAACCCCTGCATCATATGACCCATGGGTAGTACCTAGTCATGGTGATTACCTTCGTTACGACAACAAGATGCCTTTAAGTCTGGTTGAATGCGCTTATCAAGCTATTCAATCGGCAACCCCATTCTCCCCTTCTCTCTATGATTCATCTCCTGATCTGTTTCACGTGATTTTTCCTACGGACGAGATGATCATGTCGATCATGTCTATGGAATACACTCCTTGGGACGATGGGCATCATCGCTCCATTCTCTTTCTAGAGCGTGACACCATAGAGAGTTACCAATGGATTTCGACTTTGTCGACCGTTGTTGTCATTTCTTCAGTTCCTGAGTCATCACACGATGTTTTTTACAAAGGGAACTTGAGAAACATTTCCCCTACCATCCCTCTCGGCTTATCCATTAAATCTGGAGTCGTGGAGAATGTTCATATTAGGGCATCATGTTCTACTGATGAGGTCCACATCTATAAATCCATTTTCCAAGAATTCCACGACGTTTTCGCCTGGAGTTACGAAGAGATGCCAAGTATCAATCCTGGTATCATTGTACATGAGATTAAGACATACTCGGACACTAAACCCGTTCGGCAGAGACTTCGCCCAGTGCATCCATGTAAAGTTGTTGATATCAAGTTTGAAGTTGAAAAAATTCTTAAAGTCGGCTTTGTTTATCCCGTGGTCTTGACTAATTGAGTATCCAATCTAGTTCTGGTCTATAAGAAACAAGGTACCATCCGCGTTTGTGTAAATTATAGGGACATCAATAAGGCTTGTTCTAAGGACAATTACCCAACCCATTTCATCGACCAGATCGTTGACGACTACACCGACAGTGAAATATTCTCTTTGATGGATGGTTTATTCGGTTATAATCAAATTAATATTTTATCCACGGACCAACACAAGACTACTTTTGCTTGCCCTTGAGGAACCTTTGCCTACCAGAAATTACCCTTTGGTCTCAAGAATGTTGGAGAAACTTTTCAACATGCTATGTCTTATGTTTTCCATGATATTAAGCACATTGTGCAACCCTATCTTGACGATCTACCAACGCATTCCATGCGTCGCCAAGATCACTTGGCACACTTGCGGGCCATTTTTATATGTTGTTGTTATTACCGTATCCTCTTAAACCCACACAAATGTGTTTTTTGTGTGGAGTCCGACCGACTTCTCGGTTTTATAGTGTCGATACACGGGATTCACGCAGACCCCTTGAAGGTTGAGTCCATTCTTAATATACCTTCTCCTTCCACTTTATGCCAGCTCCAAAGTTTGCAAGGGAAGGAAAACTTTTTACATCGTTGCGACTTACTCTACGCAGTTAATCCTGAAAATGATATTAAAATTTTTACGTCGTTTCATCCCCAATTACGTTGAATTGATGAAAGGATTCACTCGGCTACTCAAGAAAGGTTACGAATTCATATGGGACGATACCGCGAACAAAGCCTTCAAATCTTTGAAACTTACCTTAACCAGTACACCCTTACTGTTTCCCCCTGACTATAGTCGGGATTACTTCCTCTACTTAGCTGCTTCAGACTCTACCATTTCCATGGTCTTAGTCCAAGAGGGTTATTCGCATGATGAACATGTGATGTATTATTTGAGTCAGAGTCTCATGACTACCGAGACCAAATACCTCCACGTGGAGAAACTGGCCTTGGCATCTATGTAAGTTGTCCAACGTTTTTGTCATTATATCCTATTACGTAGAACCACTGTTATTTCCGATTGCAACCCTATGAAAATATCCTTACGCGACAATTGCTTAGGGGAAAATACTTCAAATGGATAGTGATTCTCTAGGATTTTGACTTGGAGTTTGAACGCGCTAAGCCTAAGAAATCTTTGGTTTTCGTCGAACTGATATGTGACCTCCCTTCCACCGAGACAGAGGATTCCTTGCCTGACAAATCCATTTTTTTTATCAGTTCTGATTACCTATGGTACGAATATATCATCATCTATCTCCAGACTCAAACTTTTCGGCCCGATCCATCTAGTAAGGATCGTCGTCGTATACGATATCAAGCCCGCTAATACATAATTCTTGGTGATACTCTGTATCGCCACGATGTTGATTCCATTTTTCAATGATGTCTCACTTACGATGAAGTTGAGAGAGCTTTGAATGACTGAGACTCTGGAGCATGTGGCGGTCATATGTCTAGGTATGCCACTACCCAAAAGATCTTACGAGCGGGTTAGTTCTGACCTTCTTTGTTTAAGGATTGCATCACTGCTGTTCATAAATGCCATGCTTGCAAAACTTATAATAACAAGAGAAGATCTCATCCTGCTCCCTTACATCCTGTAGTTTTTGTTGGTCCATTCTCCAAATGAGGCATTGACTTCATGACATGTAACCCTCACTCAGTCAGGGGGCATGGATACATCATTGTAGTTGTAGATTATTTCACTAAATGGGTCAAGGTGATACATATATTTGATAACACCGGGAAAATTGCAGCATCGTTCATATTCAATCACATCATTACTTGGTTTGGTGTTCCTCAAGATATCGTTATTGATCACGATAGCCATTTTCATAATTTTATGATGTTTGAACTTACTGAAAATTTGGGTCTTCACCATGAAAACTCAACCCCCTATTATCCACAGGCTAATGACCAGGTTGAATCAATAAAAAAAGTTCTCATTACTATGCTTCGACGGATGATAGGAATTCATAAGACAAGTTGGCACACGATTTTTTTCTCAGCATTATGGGCCTATCGGACGTCTGTTAAGTCTACCACGAGATTTACACCTTTCCAGCTAGTTTATGGTATCGAGGCTATCTTTCTGATTGAATGTGAAATACCATCTTTGAAACTGGTCATTGAACTTCTCCCCAATACCTCTTCCGAAGAAGAGCATCTGTTGTATTTGATGCAACTAGACGAAACCCATCGCGATGCCTCCCTAGTTATTGAAACTCAGAAGAAACGTGTTAAATCTCAATACAACAAGCATGTCAAGCCACATGTTTTTTCTGAAGGTGATCTATCTCTCCTTTATGAGCAGGATCATGGTTTTTGTTGGTTGTGGAGCCTGATTATGTTCCTGATTCAGAGGTCCTTGCTTTCATCCATGTTTATACCCCATGAAGACTTTACACCCCAGAAGTATGTACACTCTTCCATGTGGTGGAGTGCAGAGGGGGGGTACCCCCTCTATAGGGTCTGGGGGGGCTATACCCCCGGATGGGGGGTTCGGGGCAAGCAGGCCCCCGGCGGGGGTTCGAGGGAAACATCCCCCGATGGGGGTTCAGGGGCGAAGCCCCGAAAGGGAAAATTGCCTTGTAAATGTATATTGTAATTTCGTTGTAAATATGGATTGTTCATTATAAGGTCGCAGATCTAATAGTAGAAATTATGTTAGGGTTTTTTTCCCTATAAGGAAACCCTCTGTTATGAGGGAAATGTATTGCAGCTATGAATTATGGCGAGTATTGTATTCTGAGAGAGGAGGCTGTGAGAGAAAGAAGAGGAAGTTACAGTAGGTTTTGTTGTAGGTTGTATCCCTTCATTTGTTGGATAATAATAAAGGAAGGACCTGGCAATTTCTCTGGTGGACATAGCCCACACTGGGTGAAACATGTAAATATGTCTCTCTCTTGTATTCTGTATCTTCTATGTTTTGTTTCCGCATTTGTTTTATTTTATTTCTCCGTGCTCCTATTTTTCTAACAATTTTCTAGGGGGCGGTAAATTCGAGGCCATGTGGCGAGGCCCTTACATTGTCAAACATGTGTTGGAAAAGGGAGCTTATGTGCTAGTTTATTATGACAGAATCCCTTTGAGTGAACCTCGAAATGGGCTTTACTTAAAGAAGTACTATGCTTAAGTCATTTTTTCATTAGTTCTTGTACTTTTAGTGTATCATACTCTTGCGTTCTTTTTCGTTGTTTGGTTTCGACCTTCAGTTGCTTACCTTGCATTGTGCTTGGTTTCCAGAGGTTGGTATCTTCGCTACCCTACATTGGCTTTGTTGATGGTGTTAGTCGCAATACTCAAAACTTAGCATCTATCGCTTGGGCAATCTATGCACCTACAAATGAATTGATTAGTCTACATGGTGTTTGCCTTGGTCATGCAACTAACAATATTGCAGAATATAGTGCAGTCATCGAATTATTGACCAATGTTTTGTCACTTGGAATCCAACATCTTATTGTACAACTCGATTTGTAGTTAGTAGTCCTGCAGTTGAGTAATGCTTACTCCATTCGAGGTCCTACGTTATTAAGGGTATATTTATGAATTCGCCTCTTGGAACATCATTTTGATTACATTGAAAATCGACACATTCCTAGATGTCTAAATACATTAACAGATGCATTGGTCAATTATATGTTAGACAAACATTTGAGAAATTTATAAAATCCAATCACACTTTGTATATACAACAAGTAAGCCAATAGAAGCCTCATATATATATAATGATAAAAGTGTTACAAAAAGTTTTTTTGTCTGGAGACCAAAATATCAAAAATTTGAAGCACTTGGCTTCATATACAAATATAGCATCAAGGATGATGCTCGCTATAACACGCGACTGCCTTTGTTAGTTTATGGAGCATTCGACTAATAAAAGCAGACACGCCCACCGTATGGCACTGATAATGCCTCGGGATATCATCAATGGAGGCATCCGGGATATTCATCGTAAGCCCCTCTAGATTCTACTCGAGAATCTTGTATTTAGCAATAGCTACTCCTACTACAACAGCTCTTTCCCCTCGCCTCTGGATGGGGGATGAACCTGGAGGTCGGTAAGGTCCCACATATGCATCATCAAAGAGTGTTTGATTAGTCATCAGATTAATAACACATAAAAACATATTATATTTAAAATCACAAAAACATTATAAAAACAAAATTTACTTCTTACCTATGTCCCCCCATTGGGAACCCTCAGGAAGAACCAAGTCTGGATCACCTCGGAAGTCTAAACCGACATAGGCATATTCATCCACCATAAGAGTCTGGGTCCTCAACCGGTCAAATAATACATCATTATACTTAATGATAGGACCAGTCACATGTCATGCCATGAGGTCAACCCACCTCTTCATTCTTGGATCTTGTGGGGCACGTATACCCCACTCTACCTGCAAGTGTAAGGATGGGACCCTCTCCAGGAAGAAGGACACCAAAATCGAACCGTATCCAAATTGTTTCAAGTCACCCCTCCTGCACTTGGTTAATTTTTTTTTCATGCTTCTGAGAACCTCATCGTACCAGTTGAAAACTCGGGGCTCCATACATTCTAACGCATATTGGAAGTATCTCTGAAGAGCCATATGGGGAGATGCACTCCCTGCCATGCATGTGGTGGTGTAGAGGACAGACCGTAGAGGTAAATAATAGACATCTCTAATAGCAACTTTGTCACTATGCTTCTAAGTACCGGGTACGCTATTCTCACTGACATAGTGACTCATAGGCTCGCCACCCCCCCTGCTACCTATCAATGTAACTTGGGCCCCACAGTGAGAAAATTCGGTCAAGAAGTAGATATCCTCGATATATATCGCAAGAATGTGAGCCCCCACACAAAATGCCTATTGGTCCACATCCTACATGTGAACTAAGTATTCGAGCAACCTCAACTGAGCCCTCATGCCCTAGATCTTGAATAATTTTAGCATTCCACACTACTGGAGGGCATTTATTGTTCCCAGGTCATTACCAACAAAGTAATCTCTGTCCTCATGCTCTCTCTCTCACCATTCCAACATTCTTACCATAGAAAACCTTAAACAGAACATAAAAGAGAGATTAGCACCTTCATCTTCTCCTTGGAAACTTTTTATTAGCAAATACATCCAAAAATATTTACGAACGTCGCAGGCTAGGACATATGTATAGTGCAGATTCGTCGCATTCAATCCTTAAGGCCGACTATGGCGACCCTGGTTCATTGCATGCCACGATATAGGGCATCTGCGACAACCTCCACAGGCGGGTACCCTTGAAAACTCAACCCAGAAATCCATTTCTAACCAATGAAAAGCAAAAATGAATCCATTAAAAGTTGAAGAAGGTGAAAATTACCTGTTCAGCAGAGACCGTTCGTCGAATTATCAACTGTGCCTTCCGCAATCCGCAGTGGAAGTTTGAGGTAAAAAGAGGGTTTTGGAACAAATTTTGGGTGGAGTAACAATGGAATGGTAAAATTAAGTTTTTACCCAATTTTATTAACTTTTTACTTTTCCATTTCATTTTTTATATTATTTTATGTACATTTCACCTAAACCCTAGAGTTCTAATGATATTACAAGTGTTTGATTTTTCGCAGGTGAGAAATCTAGGAGTGGAATATTGAATAAGGATACATCTTTTGGGTTTGCTTTTGTACATTTGTCGTGTGTACATATCTTTTAGAGTTTTTCAAAAAAAACTCTGAGCTTAGTTTTTGTTCTTTCTCGTGCTCGTAAATCAATGAGAATGTAACTTGGTATACTTTTGTCATTTTTTCATACTCATAATGGTAACACGAAAAATGAAACATATGCAATATCCTTTAAGCTCTTTTCACGCTCCGTAAAAATAAAAGTATTGTCGAGCGACCTTGTTCTTTTCACGCTCATAAAAGTATTTGAAGAAAACATTTGATGGGTGGTAGGTTATCGCTTTTTCGGTCTTATCAAATTAATTTACAAAAAATGAATTGAGAGATTTCTCTTTAAGTGTTTTTCAGACTCTCTAAACATGAAAAAACCCCGAGTTTTCTCTCTTTGGACTCGTTAAATAAACATTGAAAGACCCATATGGGACTGAACCACTCCTTCTTAGGGTTCGTTAAAAATACTCTGAGGGACTCATCCGAAGGATGAGCTTACATCAACAAGCATATGTTATCCTCCTCAATCTCATGTAAAAATAAAGAGGTACTCGCCATAAATGGTGGGGGGGAATTTGAGAAAGAAATGTGTCTCTATATTTGTGTTAGTGGCAGTAATAGTCTCTCTTGAACATGACACCCCCCTTAATCATTTGAATCAGGGTTGGGAAATCCATTCGTCTCTTGTTCGACCATCCACATGTCCATATGTTGGGTCCTCTTTGAGTCAATGTTGCCAATACCATTGTCATGTTGTTCATATGTTCAAGAGAAGCCCAGCCTTAATAAGCCTCCTATCGAGTCGGCCATTTGCAGTTGTAAATTTTCTACCATGTCAGCCTTCCTTGTGTCAGTTTTGAATCATTTCATACTCTGATTTACCTCAAATATGTTACTCATTTCATGTCATTTATGGGGGATACATCAAGACCCTCATGTGATGAGTATTTTCCTATTGACTTCAGCTCATTATCCAAGAATAAGACTTAGAAATCATTCAGTACCTTAGATCTTGCATGCCTCAATGGCAGGTTTCTTCTCTTTCAACAGTGGGTTCACATCATTGACCCCTAACTGGAAGATTCTCTCGAGTGTTTGACTTCAACTCTTTTATCCACACTCGTTGGATGGTACTGGGGTACCATGGGAGTCATTGACATCAATGGTTATTTCCCTCGCACTTGTTAACGGTTCTCATCAGTGACCAATAATCAAGTGGTTTCTACCATGTTCGACTTCAACACTTGTAATCACATGGTTAGATTCATACTCAGGGATGACGGAAATGAAGACCCTGGGTCATACCATTCTAGTCCAGGCTGCGACAAAGAATTCATGATTTGTATTGATACATAGATCCACTTTGTATGTCCCGTGGCTATGTCCGAATTTGAAATCTTTAGATCATAGATCCACAATGTATTACGGGAGGCTATGTCAATTCACGATGACATGGATCTAGAGTGTATGTTTGGTGGCCATGACTCATTTGACACATTGTAATCTGAGTATGGGAATGACTACCTCGGACAATGGTATCTCAATATGTTGATGCTTGATTGTTTGCAGGTTCCCGACGGATGCACTCTTTTGTTTCCAACACACACATTCTACAAAATATTTTGGTTTTCACAAGTTCCAGTCTCATACTTTGGGGGGCATTCTGTTACACATTATTTTTGTCATCTTGATGATCCATTAACAAACATGTGTTCATGTTCCCAAAACAACCTATCTTCATGAGAAAGGTGACTAGCTTTCTCTTCCAAAAAACCTTATTAAGGAGGGTCATCGCAGGTTGTACCATAAGCAGGGTACGAAAATGCCTGGTCGTTGCCCTCTACCCTAAATCTGGTTTGTGACGTCTAGGGTGCGACGATGTCAAAAGGCTAAGAAAAGGTCAAACTTCATGAAAGTTCTAGAAGGGGATCTTCTAGAATATGAGGTGGCATTTGTATGGTTGGGATCCTACTCACTTCTTTGATTTGGTGGGATCATCCTAATCTCTTTAACCATCTCTCTTTCCCCTATATAAAGAGGGATTTCTCATGGAAAATGCTAAGGTTAATGAAGATTGATTCAAGCAAGAGTAATATTGAATAGGCTAAGAATTGGATGAGGAATTCTACTTCAATTCATACTTGAGGGATTCATTTCAGTTTATCAAGTCATTATGGATGTTCTTCATTCAAGATTAGAGCAAGTGTCTGTGTTAGAGCAAAGGGTCATCAGAAGGGGACCTTGCAACATCAAGGCTTTGGTTGTAATCTCCACTTTCATTTTAATATGATACAATGATATGTTTCTTTCCCATAAAACTTTCTTATTTTATTGTATGATTCCTTGATCACATGCATAGGTTCTCGTTGAGTATATTATATTGCTTTCACTTTGGTTGGTTTGTGTTCCCTTGCAGATCTAATATCACAGGAGCACCAGAGTGGAGCGAGGACGACAACGACAAGAGGAAGCGATATTTAAATGGTATGTTGCCCATATCTTGTTTGATCATAAACTCAATTATTAGAGCTTAGGTAAAGCGCCATGTCATGTTATGTTTTGTTCTAGATCTAGGTGGATCTAGGAAGATCTGTGTGAGAGTGTTGCCCTGGATCCACTTTGCATTTCCTATGGTTGTAAACACTTGTGTCCTGCAACCCCCTATAGCTACTTCGGGTGAGACTGCATCTTCTTTGCAGGTGTTTCCGAAAGGGCCAGTAGTTAGGGCGTATTGGTGTGTTTATGTCTGCATTTACCGATAAGTCCCATATCACCAATGAAGGCAATTTCCATTGCTCGCTGAAAGGTCGCTCCTTCATTCATCAATCCAAAGGGAATTTTAGCATACATGAATGTGCCTCAAGGATTAGTAAAGGTTGTCTTCTCCCTATCTTCAGGAAAGACACATATCTGATTGTAGCCAGAAAATCCATCAATCATAAACATTCGAGATGAACCAATGACTCTCTGCAAAATGTGCTCCATCTTTGGCAAGGGGTAATTATCTTTCTTAGAGATTCTATTCAAAATCCTGAAATCAACACATAGTCTAATTTCCCCATTTTTCTTTCTCACAGGGACCAAGTTATCCACCCACTCAGAGTGTCTCAAAGGAATGATGATTTTGGCATCCAACAGCTTCTTCACTTCTTTTTCCATAATAGGCAACAACATGGGATTTATATGTCTGAGTTTCTTCCTAAAAGGATTGGTCTCCTCCTTCAAAGGGACCTTATGTTCAATTATGTTTGTGTCATGTGTTCTTAAATCTTCATATTTCCAGGCAAACACATCAGCAAACTCCTTTAAAAGCTTAACATACTCAGCCCTTTGTTCCTTTGACAAGCTACTAGACAACATACCATACATTGGATCCTCCTATGTACCTAAATTGCATTCAATCACCTCATCATTTTTAGTTGAACCTTTAACCTTTACAACAACATCATTTTTATCAAACAATATCTCCAAGGGGACTAGTCCTTTTGGAATATGGTTACTAGGCAACTGAACAATATGATGGTCAACAATTTTATTCAAAAAAATATCAACATGAGGGATTTTTTCAGTATCATGATCTTGATCAATATGTAAGGTATAAGACTCATCCATAGTCTCGAGAAATATTTTTATCTCAATATCATCATCAAAAACCTTCCAATGTTTGACATTGTCAGGTATAGAAGGTATATACTTCACTTCCACATCATATTTGAGTTTAGGGGGAAAAGGAATTCTGAAATTACTTGTTGAAACAGCCAAGGAATTTTCCATAATGTTCTCCTCTCTTGGAACAGATGAGATATTAAAATATAAGAAGAAACTATCAACAAGATCCCAAACTTCATTTATGTAAGTCATTAACCTGGGGTGTTTAGCTTGATACAAATTTTTAACTTGATGAACAATTAATTCAGCATGTCCAAACATTGCTAGCTCTTCAATCCTCATCTCTTTAGTAGCCCTCAAAATCAAAACAAGAGCCTCATATTCTACCACATTGTTTGTAGTTTCAAATTCAAGCTTGTAGGACAAAGATATGATCTCTTGGGTAGGAGAAATAAATACTACCCCAGCACCAACACCTTCCTTAGAAGAGGCCCCATCAAAAAACATCTTCCAAATAGAGGTATTAGGAGGAGGATCTTTATAAGAGGTGATGGATTGTTTTTTTATTTCAATACGTGGTTGAGGAGCATCAGTGAGTTGTAACATACTGGATCCTAAATCAGTATCAAGTGCAAAAATAGGGTGGTTGGTAGGATTTGCGTCATCACTGATTATGTAGGCTAATTTTTCCTCCCTATAAAGCCTTACATGTTCTCCCCCAAACACAGGAATGGTGGCATATGAAAGGTCCATCTACAAAGTTTCACCTAGTCTTTTGATCCAAGATATTGACAAGAGCATCGCAAACTTAGGGGGGACATCAGCCACCACAATATCCATGACCACACTTTTCATTGGCAATTGGAACATGGTAACAACCAGGTATTTTATAACCCCAAGACACTTCACCTTCCTGGAACCAAATGAGTACAGATCATGGTAGGTTTTTGTAATTTCCAACCCAAGATCATCCATAACATTTTTAGGCATGAGGTTATGAGATGCCCATGAGTCCATCAAGCAGTTGTGAATCACCTTATCATGAATGTTTAATGATGTGTAGAAAGGGGGGAAGAGTCATCTTTATCCTCTACCAAAGGTCCCAGGATGACAGTTGGGTTTTCATCTTGAAGGTTGACTGAATCTATGGAAATAGAGGAAGGCTCGGGTTGTAGCATTTTAGAAAGATATCTTTTGAATTCCTCAATCTTAATCAACTCCAAAAAAGGTACAGGGATTTTAATTTTTTGAATCTCACTCTCAAATATAAAAGAGGATCGATATTCCAAAATCTCCTTAACTTCCGGGGTAGGGCTCTTAGCCAATGCCTGGGGGTTTTGTGCATCTTTTTCTTTGCTTCCATCTGCCATAGCCTTAGCAAAATTTTCCGTTTTAGTGGGTTAATCAAAAGTGTTAGTCTTCCCCTCTTTATTTTTTTACCCTAGGTTGTATTTACTTGGATTGCCAAAAAAAATTCCCCTTTACTCAATTCATTTAGATGAATATCCATGAGAGACTCTTCATAAGCATATTGGGTTGAATGAGGAGATGAAGAGGTGTCACCAAGAAAATGGATTTCAGGATCAATTTCTTCATCCTCTCCTTCATCAACAATAAGGTTGTTTGGAGAAGGGCTTGGACTTTTTTATCATCTCTATCCCTATTTCTTTGATCTCTTGGGAGGACCCGAGGGGAATTATTTGGTCTTCTGAAATTACCTCTATTATCATCATTTTGTGTGTTCCTATAGTTTTGTTTTCCTTCAAGTTTCAACTTCTCCATTTCAGCAGAAAGTGATTTTACCAATTTTGCAAGCTCATCAACTTGAGGGTGGACAACAGGGGATTCTGAGGTTGAAGCTTCCTCCCTACCTTTCTTTATGTCTCTATCATATTTTCCTCTAAGCTTGTCAGCTGCCAATATGTTATATTCTACTTCCAAAGTTTCATCTTGCATATGAGCTAGAGAGGTAGCTCTTCTTTCTCTCAACAGGAGGCAAAACTCAGGGTCAAAAGCACTGGCATAGGTAATCCGGGAAAAGGTTTTTGTAGGATTTATTTCAGTGGGAATCTTGTTGTACATTCTATTAAATCTTTTTGAGAAATCTAAAATAGATTCCCCCTCTTTCGTCTTAAGTGGCCCAATTTTTGTAATATAATAAAGGAAATATTGTGTATCCCCCCAATGCCTCAAGAAAGCATCATCCAAAGCTTCAATCCTAGCAATAGATCTAGGAGTCAAACCCCTAAACCATTTTATATCCTCATCTTCAAGGCTCTGTACAAATACCATCATCCATACATATTCATCCTCAAGGTTAATATTATCTACATAACTATAAAAAGTTGCAAGGTGTTCCTCTGCAGTTATATCTTCATCCCCTGTGAACTTGGGCATGTACTTAAGGTAGTCTCCAACTGGTAGAGAATTCATAGGATGAGGTAAAATAAGAGGGGCATACCTAGTAGCCACTATGATATCCATCATATTTCTAGGAAGATTAGCACCTGCCATTGGGCTGTGGACTATAGGAAAACAAGGGGGAGATGGAGTTTCGACAAATACAAATGCAGCTTGGATTCTTGGAGAAAGATGAATCTTGGATGGAGAGGTTTCAGTTTTCAGAGGAAGAGTTTGAGTCTTGGAGGAAGATGGTATAGGGTCCAAGGGAAAAGAGGTTTCCTCTTCTTGAGTCACAACAACTTTAATAGGAGGAGTAGGAAGGCCCAAAGTAGGAAAATCTTCAAAATTCTCAAGTCTGAACCAACTTAAAACATTGGGAGAAGAAAGGGTTTCAAAATTTTCTTCTTTCAATTTGGGACTAAAAGAAGAGTATTCAACAGGAAAATTTTCAAAATCCAAACTTTCAGAAACTTCAGTAGAACGTAAAATAGGAGAATTGGATATGGCTACTAGAGTTTTAAAAGTAGAATCATGCAAATAACCAGAAGTACCCGGTAAAATAGCTGAAAATCCTTCTTGAGAAGCCTTTCCTTTATTGATAATATTCTTTGGGTCAACTTCAAGTGTTGCGAGAGGTAGATGTGGAGTAGACCTCATGTGTTTGCCTTTAGAAGCCACAACTGAAATAGTGGAGTCATCAGGTGCAAATTGCAATATTTAATGTACTGAATTCTAATGCACCTTCAGAATCAGTATGATTTTTGTTCAATCCCAAGGAAATGTCTTCGATTCCTTCCCCAGCAACGACGCCAAGAATGTTATCACTGAGAATCACCCTCAAATTGCAAGAGCATAAGCCAAGTACCCATCAAAAGGTTTGTGAATGTAAATTAATGATGAAAGGTCAAATGGACAAAACTCAACCTAAGAATGTTTTAACATAGAAAAACTAGGATAGCATGCATAAGAAAATGAGGTTTTCATTAACTTCAGACAATGGTTTAAGGATAAAGGTGAATAGAAGGAAGACTTAGTGAGGAAGGTGGATCGGTTTGCTATAAGTATCGGGCCTTCAAGCAGCCAAGAGAAGAAAAACTCAGTCACAAGAACTTCTTGAACTTAAAGTTTTAAAAACTGAAAAACATTCATAGAAGCATTATAATCAAACATCCATTATAACACAACCACAACATCTCAAATGGATCATCCAATCATGAGCATTTCAGAGTAAGAGGAAACAAGATGATGAAAGGAAACAGACTTCTATTAATGAAAAATGTCTCAAGTCCCATACATAACCAGATAACTGCTCTTCTTAGTCAACATATTACAAAAAGGGATCTCTGCTCAACCATATAACCCTCTCCTATCATTCATATGATGTATTTATCATCAAGATAGTAGTTGGTGTCTTCTCTTGTCAATCATGTTCTTTATGTTAGAAGGAAACTCGGGTCAATCTGGGCCTGTAAGAAAAACTACCCTCTGTGGTACTTTGGGCTCACAGTTTTCTGTCTCCTTGGTCAGACCCTCCATGCTTCCATTTATTGGGGGAGTAGTCGATTGTTCAACCACTAGTCCTTATTTCATTAACTGATTTCTCCTTTGAAAAACTGCCCTCTGTGGTACTTCGGGCTGACAACTTTATGTCTCCTCGGCTAGACCCTCCATGCTTCCATTTAAGGGGGGCGGTTGATTGTTCTCTTTCCTCTAGTGATAGACTAGTCGCAGTCTGTTAATATTCTTCTTCTCCTCGCGACGCTCCTTTGATGATTTGTCTTAATGACCAGCTTATGTTGCCACGTGTTGATCTCAGATTGGACCCCATATAAGCACATAATTGTGGAATTTTCCAAGGGTGGTTTGGGTCCACACCGCTTCGACCCCTGAAATCCACCACTAACTACCACGTACCTCTTTCGCTATACCATGGTTTTGATTGTGGGACTGCTCTAGAATTTTAACGCTTGAGAAGGTTTCGTCCCTACAATGAAGTGTGGTCGTCAATCTATTGCAATCTTTGATCTAGGCAACCCTACTATTTTATCACCCCCGCTAAAATTTATCCGTCTGCCAACTCCAGAATCCTTTTAACCATGTTTGGAGATGGAGCCAATTTTGGCGCTTGGGAGTTTTGAATGTTGAGCAGGAATACCTCCCAAAGGACGATCTCCTGAATCTGACATGGTGGCCTAACATTACTATGCTAACGTGTCATGGAAATAAGGGTGACATGTGTCACATGGAAATGGGCGAATGATGCAACCAAATGACCTGGAATGAGTGCCACATGTCAGGGCCAGATGGAAGCCACTTGTCTCCACAGATGAGAGCCACTAGTCTTGATGGATGAGTGCCAAGTGTCTTTGGTACTTTGGCACTTCGGGCTTCGGGAGTTTTGGATTGTGAAGCGTGAAAAACTTCTGGAGTGGTACGGGCCTAGAGTGACGTGGTGGCCTGATGCTATATGATGTCATAGCTAGTGATGGATGAGTTCCATGTGTTGAGTTGGAAAACACCCGTGGAGTGGTAGGGCCCGAAGCGACGTGTCATCCTGACATTACTTTGGGACTTCGGCTCTTTGGGACTTTGGAATGCTTGGAAGGAAATCTCCAAAAGTCACTTTCTCCTGTTTGATGTGGAAGGTTGTCGTTACGTTGGCACTTCAGGACTTAGCGACTCCGGGGCTTCGAGATGTTTGAATGGAAATCTCCCGAAGTGACTTTCTCCCAGTTGACGTGGAAGCCTCTCATTACTTCGGGACTTCAGGATTCAGGAGCTTTTGAATGCAAACATGAATATCTCCCGAAGTGAATTTCTCTCAGTTGACATGGTAGTCTCTCGTTACTTCAGGACTTCAGGACTTCGGCTCTTCGGAACTTTCATATGTTTGGATGGAAATATCCCGAAGTGACTTTCTCCCGGTTGACATGGAAGCCTCTCGTTACTTTGAGACTTCATGCTTCAGGAGCTTTTGAATGCGAGCATGAATATCTCCCGAAGTGACTTTCTCCCAGTTGACGTGGCAGTCTCTAGTTACTTCGGGACTTCGGGACATCGGGATGTTTGGATGGAAATATCCCTAAATGACTCTCTCCCAGTTGACATGGCAATCTCTCATTACTTCTGGACTTCAGGACTTCAAGGCTTCTGTCTAGTCGCTAATACTTGCACGACTTTAAAACTTTGACTGCCCGAGAGTCGTTGGTCTGAACTGTACATGGGATCTCCACCATTGAAAATCAAGCCTATATGCTTGCTTGTATTTCAATCTCGAAATGGGCTGCTCTGAATGTTTCATTTCTCTCCCGGTTTTTCCCTATTTTGCAAACAAAGAACTTGGTCAGCCTGCAAAAACTACATATGACCCATGACAACTTCATGTAATAACAGACTGGATTAGTACCATGGAAAATTACTTCGAGTATGAAAATGTAGCAAACGAAAAGAAGGCAAAGTTTGTTGTAACAAGGATGTAAGGACATGCATTGCCCTGGTGGGATGGAGTACAAACTGAGAGGTATAACAAAGGCAAGACAAGAATCAAACACTGGGACATAATGGTAGAAAAAATGAAAGGTAATTTCATTCCCTGAGATTATCAGCTCAATCTTTTAGACAAATGTAAAATCTGAAACAGAAAGGTATGTCAGTTAAAGAGTATATTGAAGAGTTTTATAAATTGAATATTAGAGTTGGTCACATAGAAGAAAACCCAAAAAAGGTTGTTAGATATCTTAATGGAATAAGATACGAGATTTAAATTGAAATTTGAATTTAATGTCCTAATACGGTTGAGGAAGCATATTGGTTTTCTCTTAAGAATGAGGAAAAGTTGGAAAGGAAGCAAAGTCAAAGAGGAAGAGGTAGGAGTCAAACAAGAGGAATAGGACAACAAGGTGGTAAAGGATAGTTTCCATCTCAAAAATAAGAAGCCAACAATTCACATTAGCAATAACATTCACCAAGAGGTGGTGATTTCAGAGGAAGAAGACCTTATAAAAGATGTAGGGGCTCTCTTATCATACGTTTTAGATGCAATATATTTGGGCATAGATCATATGAGTGTCCAGAAGACACTTCCAAAAGTAGAGGAAGTGAAAACATTGTTCAAGTTGAGGAAGAAAACGTGCAGTCACATGTGCATGAGAATGCACCAGAGGTTAGAGAGTCTTTGTTGATGAAAAGAGTATTTCTGAAACCAGTTAAGGAGATCAAAGAACCCACACATAGGAAGACACTCTTTAGAAATATATGTAAAAGCAAAGGTAAATGTTGTAAAATCATTATTGATAGTGGTAGTACTGATAATTTGGTTTCTACATAAATGGTTGAAAAAATGGCTTTGAAGAAGATAGTACATCATGTTCCCTACAAAGTGTCATGGCTACAGAAAGGACATTAGTTGTTGGTGAATGAACAATGTGAAGTGAAGTTTCATATTGGAAGCTACAAATACAAGGTACTTTTTGATATTATGCCTATGGATGTGTGTCATATTATGCTAGGTAGACCTTGGCAATATGACAAGAAGGAAATACATGATGGAAAGAACAATGCCCAGGGAGAATCACACACTCTTACCATTAAAGGATGAAGGGGAAACTAAGAAAAATGGCCCTAAGGTACTACTGATCAATGGAAAAAATTTCTACTGGAAATTAAAAATGAGGAGGTACATTTTTCTTTAGTTGGTAATCCCAAGGTAATTCTCACTAGCACAAATTTAATGATTTTCCTAAAGAATTTCAAAATTTGTTGGATGAGTTTGTTGATATTGTGGTTTATGATTTTCCAAGTGAGTTACCTCCATTAAGAAGTATCAATCATCACAGATTTGATTTGTAAATCATTTATGTCCCTACACATTTCTTCACCTTCATAAAGAGTCCAAGTAGGATTGTCTGGAGGCTTATTTGGTGTAGAAGTTCCCTTTTTTAGTGGCATGTTGGCCATGTATCACTTTAAACCTTGATTTTGAGGAGGTTCTGGTAGACAATATTCCTTTTATTGTATCTCCAAAATTTTGGCCCTTATGAGTATGAAATTTTCTTTTTTATAGGTCTTTGATATTTCTTCTCTGCAATTCCATGGGTCTGATAAAAATTAGATGTTCCAAGTGGAATTTACGGTAACTTCCCCACAACTTGTTGATTTTTGGCCTTTCCAGGAGATCTCAATTGTATAGTGTGCCCCACATAAAATAATTCATATCAAATTTTGAAACTCGTACCAAAACTATTGTGGGCTTTCCACTATCCAATGCAACTAGTCTCACTCAATTTTGATACTCTAGGAATAAGTTATGATTGTTTTACCCGGAACACCTTCTTGAGACTAGTCAATAGGACTAGTCAGATACCCTATCTTCCACAAAGTGTATCTACAAATTTAAGATGACTTAGAAGATGAAATTTTTACCACAGATACATTACTAATTTCTGTGAATAGCCTCCAAATTTCAGGGTTTGACAAGTTACAAAAACAAATTTATAGCGAAAATTCCTCAATGACTGAATTCAGGATGATTCCATAACCCTATCTTACAAAGGTTGTATCTCTGAAATTATAACACCTCAGGAGCTGATATTTTAACCCAATGTACCTTGATCTGTCTACTAAATATCCTCCAAGTTGTTCCTTCTGAATCGTTGTATAAAAAAAGTTATAGAGAAAATTCCAAGGTGTTTCATATGTAGTAGCGAAACCCCAAGACCTTGAGCTCTGATACCATATGTTAGGAACCAAATATCAATATAGCATAGAAAAACCTCAGAATAAGTACTCAACACCTTGAAAAAGAGATAAATTCAGATAATAAGCCTCTTCGAGCGGGAAACCTCCTTATTCCCACATGAATGTCCAAATATAAGATGATTCCAAATGAAAATGTCTCATTGGTATATATAGGAGACTAGGAGGTATAATTACAACTAATGGACTAAAGCCGACATTAATAAAATAACATTACTAATATAATATTTCCCAATTAAGGGGTAATGAGCCACTATTTAGAGCTTAACAACTAATATTCCTAATAAGGCAACATATTGAATGATTCCAAAGGAGAATGAGGAGATTAAAAACTAGGTACAAGAATTGTTGGATAAGGGTTTGATCAGAGAAAGTTTGAATCCATGTGTTGTTCCTATAGTTTTAAGTCCAAAGAAAGATGGAGGATGGAGAATGTGAACAGATTCTAGATCCATAAACAAAATCACAATCAAGTACAGATTTACATTACCCTGTATTGATGATTTGATTGATTGTTTGAGTGGTGCTAAATATTTTTCAAAACTAGATCTGAAAAGTGGGTATCATCAAATAAGAATTAGAGAAGGTGATGAATGAAATACAACTTTTAAAACTAATGATGGATTGTATGAATGCCTGGTAATTCCTTTTGGACTCATAAATTCCCCTAACACTTTTGTGAGGTTGATGAATGAAGTGCTTAAACAGTTTATTGGTAAATTTTTCATAATTTACCTAGATGATATCTTGGTCTACAATCAATCAAGAGAAGAACATTTGAGACACCTTAGATTGGTTTTAAATAAATTGTAGAAAGAAAAACTACTAATCAAACTGAAAAAGTGTAGTTTTGTGAAGATGGAGTTGGTTTATTTGGGTTTTGTGATATCAAGAGATGGATTGAAGATGGATCAAGAGAAGGTGAAGACTATAATAAATTGGCCTACCCCAAGGAATATTTTTGAGGTAAGGATATTTCATTGTTTGGCAAGATTTTATAGAAAATTTATCAAAAATTTTAGTGGGATAGGCGCTCCAATTGTGGAAACAATTAAAGAAAGAAAATAGCCATTTAGATGGATAGAGACAACTAATAAAAGATTTAAATTATTAAAGAAGAAAATTACAGAACAACCAATTTTAGCATTGTCATATTTTAATAATCCCTTTCAAGTTGAATGTGATGCAAGTGGGACTGCAATACGAGTTGTTCTAAGTCTAAGAAAGAAAACGTGTTGCTTACTTTAGTGAAAAATTGAATGGGGACAAACAAAAATATTATTCATATGATAAATAATTGTATGCCAATGTTCAAGCATTGAATAAATAGAGACATTACCTCATGCCTAAATAATTTGTTCTTTATACTAATAACCATGCCTTGCAATTTATCAATAGTCAAACCAAGTTAAATCAGAGACATGTTAAATGGGTTGATTTTTTGTATAATTTTACCTTTGTTAATAGACATTTAAGTGGGAAATCAAATAAAGTAGCAGATGCATTAAGCATAATCAATTTAATCTTGCATGATTTTCAAGTGAATGTCTTAGGATTTGATGATTTGTAAGAGATGTATAAGGATGAAACAAATTTTAAAGATGCTTATGCAGACTGTGAGAATCTAGTGAACATGGACAAAAGTCCATGGTTAGCATATATAATACAGGAAGGATTATTGTTTAAAGGCAACAAATTATGCATTCCCAGATGTTCAATGAGAGAAAATTTGCTAAAGGAAAAGCATAGTGGAGGATTATTAGGACATTTTGGACTAGACAAAATGTTTGCTTAGATAAGTGCATTTTATTTATGGCCTGATATGCAAAATGATGTTAAAAGATTTGTTGACAGATGTAGGGTCTGTTAGTATGCAAAGGGAAGGGGTCAAAATGTTAGATTGTATCAGCCATTTCCGATCCCAAGCAGGCCCTAGGATTATGTAAGTATGGAATTTGTGTTAGAATTGCCAAAAAATCAACAAGGTAATGATTCAATTTATGTGGTTGTTGATAGATTCTAAAAAATGGCACATTATATAGCTTGCAAAAAGAAGAGGGATGCAACCAATATTGCAAATTTGTCATTTAAAGAGGATGTCAGACTGCATGGATTGCCAACAAACATTATTTCTGACAGAGACACAAAATTTGTGGGTCATTTTGGAGAAATTTTTGGAAAAATTTAAGAACCAATATCAACTTTAGCTCAACATACCACCCACAAACTGATGGGAAAATAGAGGTGGCAAATATAAGTTTAGGGAATATTTTAAGATGTTTGGTAGGTAAATATCCCAAGTAATGGGATCAGGTTCTTGCACATGAAGATTTGCATATAATGATTCACAAAATAGAAGCACAGGGTTAAGTCCATTTCAAATTTTGTATGGAATGCATCCAAGAGGAATTTATGAATTAAGAAATTTATGAAAACAAGAAATGAGAAGTACTGACGATGAATATTTTGCAGTAAGTATGCATTAATTGAAAGAAAGATTCGAGTAGTAGCTACAAGACAACAACAACAAGTACAAACAAAGAGAAGACATGAAGAAGAGAAAACTAGATTTTGAAGTTGGAGACTTGGTTATGGCACACCTTAGAAAAGAAATATTTCCTAGAGGGGAATACAACAAACTAAAACTGAAAAATATTGGACCATGTAAAGTATAGAGGAAATTTTCCTCAAATTCTTATGAATCAGAACTTCCAAGTAACATTGTAATTTCTCCAATTTTCAATGTATCATATTTGTACCCCTTCAAGGAATCAGTAGACAATTCAATATATGCACATGTTAATGACAAATTTCAGACCATTGACTAGGAGAAAAAACTAACTACAACACATCAGAAACAAATTGAATCAGTTTTGGAAAAAAAGGTAGTAAAGAAGACAAGGGGTAAAGAGTACTTTCAGTACTTAGTCAAGTGGAAAGGACAACCACTTGAAGATTCCATGTGGATGACAACAATGGAAATTTCTAAATATTGTGTAAGTATTCAAGAACTCCTGGACCAACACCCAAGAATATGTCTTTTCTTCCCCGTGAGTCTGATGTAGGAGCATCTTTTCAAATCAATTTAGTATTTTACCTCTAGAAGGTCTTAGGAATTTATGAGAGGAAGTTGGGTTCCTCATTGTTATAGAACTTGGTAATTTGTTGTCATAGTTCTAGAATTTCTCTAAGTGTGTTCGAGAAGAAGTAGTTTTCCAGGTAATGTAACAACTATGTGTATTTTAGACAGAGAGTTAGAAATTCTAGGGTGAGTTGTTTGGATTCGGTCCTATTCAAGGAGACAAATCGGTTATGATTAAGAGAAATTAGGGGGGTTTGCTTTTGAGGGTCGATTCGATATCAAGAATCGATTTTATTTTCTTTATATAAATAAAATCCCTTGGGCGTGAAAACGTAGAGCAGAGGAGAGCAGGAAAGTAATCAAAACTGAATTTTATCAAAGAATATCAGTTGGTTTTCACATTAGCGATTTAATAAGTGATTTATTTCCCAACTCAACTCTTTATTCATTGTCAATTATTTTTCTCATTCCTCAAGCCAGAGAGGACAATTTGTATGCACAGTGAGTTCACAGATATTAAATCTTAATGTCAAAATTGTTTGCAGGTTTTAGTCTGACATGATTCTAATCGTAGCGAACACCTAAATCTAGTGGAGCCAATATCTATAGAGACACCACCAACCAAACCGACCTTCAAACTTTTATGTTAACAAGTGTGTGTTAGTTCCTCCGGTGGTCGGTTAGTTGGTTAACAAGATCATAGAACAGGTGGAATCATGGTGACATGGTGAAATATAAATCGTTGATCGTTTATTATCACAGAGATCAACAACTAATAACAATCTAACTGGACGGAGATTACAATAAAGAAGAGGGGATTGTATACCTGGTGGGTCGGTGAAAGTGTATAGCCAGTGGTTCGGTTGAGCAAAGAATAATCGGTGGTCAGTGTAATTGATATTTTGATGTTCGATTAGGAGCATGGTAGAGAGTTTCCATCCGGTGATGGGTGGTCAGGTGTAACTAGTGCCTGGTGGTCAGGTGTAACTAGTGCCTGGTGGTCTGGTGAACAACTGGTGTAGACGAGAACTTCCCCCAATTTCCTAGTGCTCCAGTGGGTCTAGTGTCAATTGAAAGAACAACCGATAGATGGGATTTTTAAGCATTCATTAGTGGGAAAACCTGTAATTTTCAAAATTAAAGTGGATTTAACAAATTTTATTGTATAAATGCATGGAGCTAGTCTGGATTGGCGTCAGAGTGAAAGTAAGTTTTTTCTTTCAATTATGTCCACATAATTGAAAGAAAAAACTAGTCTAGATTGGCGTCAGAGTGAAAGTAAGTTTTTTCTTTCAATTATGTCCACATAATATATTTGTTACAATTAATATTTGTAGTTATTACAAATTAAATACCTTATTTCTATTTATGATGTTCAAAGGGATTCATAATAGGCTTCCACAAGGTATGAAATGATATTCCACCCAATTTAGTAAGTTGGTGTACTAACACTACCTATAATTAGCTCATTTGTTGGCACAATGCATATTGAGAAGAACATGACAAGATGCCTTTGGAGAATTTAGGATGGAAGGAATAAAAACAATTTTTCAAAATTATAAGTGGCATCGATGTATTCAATGTTATGCAATATTTGAGTCATACTAATAGGGATGGACATCTAGCCAAACTTCCATAGTTATTAGCAGAGCAAGAGAGAAACATGGTGAAAGACATTATACATAATATTAAATTTCACATTGGTTTTCCTTCAAAAATACAAAATATTAACCAAAAAAAAAAGTGATTTTCGCAGGGTGGAAATAAACAATTGGCATACGTTTATTAAGTTTTTATTTTCTAATCATTATAATATAAAATTATACAGATCATTATTAATATTTATTTGTTTCTAAACTTTTAAGAATAATGAAACCTTCAATTTTACAATTTGTTTTATCTGTGTCTCTCCCAAACAACTTTCATCACAACATAAGGAAGATTATATATGAACTAAGAAAATCATGAGGTAAATAGAAATTTATAATTTTAATGATATAATTTATATATTTATTGTAAATCAACATGTATGGTCCATTGTAACATATTTTACTAACATGTGTTTTAATGGCATGTTTAGGTGGTTTCCATCAAAGGAAATACATCAAGAAGCGATTAGGTATTAGAAGAGACAAATTCCTCATTTAATGTGTGAAATGAAAAATCATTTGCCTCCTAATTGTTTCAATGCATGAGAACACTACCTTATTCATTGGGTCAAGGAGAATGAAATATGTGGACTTGTACACACAAGCTCAATGTGGTTAATGGAAAGACACTTAAATACACTCAAAGAATTTGTTTGATAGAGATCATCTCCAGAAGGATTAATGGTAGATGGATATATGGCATGAGATCATTGTATCATATTTTACTAACATGCATTTTAATGGCATGTTTAGGTGGTTTCCATCAAACAAAATACATCAAGAAGATATTAGGTATTAGAAGAGACAAATTCATCATTTAATGTGTGAAACTCAAACTCATTTTACTCCTAATTTTTTCAATGCATGAGAACACTACCTTATTCATTGGGTCAAGGAGAGTGAAATATGTGGACTTGTACGCACAAGGTCAATATGGTTAATGGAAAGACACTTAAATACATTAAAAGATTGTGTTTGATAGAGATCATGTCGAGAAGGATTAATGGTAGAGGGATATATGGTATATCAATTCATGATGTATATTAGAGAGTACTGACCCCAAGAGGATATCGAAGTTCCTCACATATTGTACAACAAAAGCACCAACAAAATTGATGGGGGAGTTTTGATGGGGAAAGGGAGATGGAGGAAAGTGAAAGGTGAGTTAATACATATTTTTAGTTTAAGTTTTATTCATAAACCAAACATATGTATTGAATCATTAATCAAATGTTTTAATTTTCAAGTAGCGGAGAGTGAGACACAATGAATCTACATATTGCAAATAGTTATGATTGTTGATGTTTCAACATCGAGAAAACATTCTCCTAGATTATCATCAACATATATATATATATATATATATATATATATATATATATTATAAATATATAAATAAAATATTTATAATATAATGTATAAATAAATAATAATTAATACATCATAATGAAAAGACATGTCTTATCCAAAAGACGTGTCTATTAATGAAAGGGCACCCCTGTGTGGGTATATATGGCCCGCATTATCATTGTAATCAATCATCTCATATCTCATACATCTCATATCATCTCATACAATATTTACTTACTATTTTCATTTGAGATTTTCAGTGTGTAATTATTCTATGATAACAGTATCATAAGGCAATAATTATCAGATCTGAAAATCAGAAAATTCAACATGGTATGAGAGTTTTTAGAGTCTTTTATGAAGCTAGTTAAAAGGCTTCAGTGTCGGATCTGATAGATTTGCTTCAGATCTCTTATTTTTTGCAATTTTATGATCCTGGTCATGAGTGGCATGTGTACATAGAGTGACCACAGTCAGGGTCATGAGTGGCCTATGCACACATATCGATCACGGTCGTTGTCACAAGCGGCATGTGCACACAGGGCAACCTCATTCCCTTTGGTTGTGACTTTCCTAATTACAAGGCGTGATTGCCTTAAGGATGTGAGGTCTAGAGATTCTCACATAGAGATCTATAGTGAGGAGAAAGAGGCTCTAAAGGATAAGGGTACAGATCTCTCTTTCCTAATTGTTCACCCTTCAGACTATCAAGAGGAGTTAGTAGAGCCATCAAAGCTAGTGGATCCACCTAGAAATGTTGCAGTGACCATGAAGAGGCCAGTATGGCTTCATGACACTTTGCAGGATACAGAGAGGCATGCATATCCCAGTGGTACTTTTAGGGAGAGAAAATGATCTCATAGGTTCTCAAGTTATATGGAATTGATGAGTCACATCATTAATTATGAACCCTCTAGTTATGAGGAGGAAATAAGCCAAAAGTTCTGGAAGGATACCATGATGGAATATTATCATTCCATCATGAAGAATGATGTGTGGTTGATTGTGTCGAGACCTGAGAGGAAGTCAATGGTGACTTCCAAATGGATCTACAATATCAATATACATCATCGGCAGACATTCTCCCAGATTGGTCATGCTTATTTGACCAAGGGAGGATGATACATTCACTCATGGGGCTACGTTAGTGGTGAATGGCCCATGATGTTGATGGTTCTCCAGTTAGTATCATTGGGCAGACATTCTCCCATTTGGTCATGTTGATTTGACAAAGGTAAAATGATACATTCACTCACGGGGCTTTGCTAGTGGTGAATGGCCCAGGTGTAGTATTTCTCCTTAGTCACGTTGATTTGAATAGGACTGATAAAGACTCGAGATGTTATTTGATGTTTCATCGTCAGGAAAAATTTCTCCCAGATTGTTCATGTTGATTTGACCAAGGGAAAATGATACATTCACTCATGAGGATTTACTAGTGGTGAATGGCCTAGGTGTAGTCTTTCTCCTTAATCATGTTGATTTGACTAGGAGTGATAAATAATCGATATGCTAGATGATAGTTGATGTTTTAGAAGTGGGAAAATATTCTCCCAGATTGGTCATGGTGATTTGACTAAGGGAAAATGATACATTCACTCACGGGGCTTTGCTAGTGGTGAATGGTACAGGTGTATTATTTCTCCTTAGTCATGTTGATTTGATTAGGAGTGATAAATACTTGAGATGATAGATGATATTTTATGTTTCAACATCATGCATACATTATCCCAAATTGGTCATGCTGATTTGACCAAGGGAAAATGATACATTCACTCGCAGGACTTTGTTAGTATTGAATGGCCCAGGCATAGTATTTTTCCTTAGTCATGTTGATTTAATAAGGATTGATAAAGAATCAAGATGCTATATGCTATCTAATTCAGACCCAAAGTGAGATTGATCTCAAAGAGAGTCAGTTGGCTCAGAGGGAGAGTCGCAAAGGGAGTTCCCCCTCAGGTTCAGGTGAGAGAGAGACATCTCCCAGGACTGACAAACATGTGTCATTGTTGGGTAATGAGGAACACTTCCACACTAAACCTATCAAAAAAAAGTAATAAATATTTAAACAAGAAATTAAATGACAAAGAAAACACACAGTACATAAAGATTTTACCCTGGAAACCCAAACCGGGAAAACCAACATTCCTTGAGCGTTCTTCTCTCTTGTTGTCTTATTCATTCAAAATAAAATGTTACATGCCTAACCTTGGTCCATACCCTAGACACAATAAACATCATACATTATTTATTTACACAAGAACAACCCTATAGCCAATTCGATTTATATTTGCATGACCAACAACCTTTAAATTATTGATTAGTGATTATACGATCAGATTTTACAACATTACAAAACGCCTACTTTATAGGACTTACAGTAGGAAAACCCTAAAGAAAAGGTGCCCAAATATGGTTACAAATCCACGCAGATCATTGGCTATGAATCATGTGAATCTATAGATTTTTTTATAGATGAATACCAAGTCGGATTACCAATCGACCTTCATTCGGTAGACACACGCCCGCTTATCGACCTCTTGTCGGTTGACCTCTTCGAATTGATGTCGATGTCTTCGACTTCAACTTTACCCGGTCGAACCACTTCGACCTTTGACTTGTTGTCGATGTCTTTGACTTCGAATTTACCCAGTCGAACCACCTCAACCTTCAACTTGTTGTCGATGTCTTTGACTTCGAATTTATCGGGTCAAACCACCTCGGCCTTCAACTGGAAGTTGCTCCAACTCGAATAGGCTTTCACTGCAAAGAATATAACAACCCAACATTATCCCTCTTGTTGTTTTATTTTATGAAACCAGGAGATCTCTGATCTCCCATTCATAGACCCAGGGAGGAAATTCCCATTGCCTCTCTGCACCAAGAGAACTTCACAACACTCATGGACTTGATCAAAGAGTCTACTATGTTTTCCAACATGTCTACTTTCTCCAACAACACCTTGTTTCTTTCCACCATGTCTCTCATGAAATGGTATTATACATCAATGTGCTTAGTCTTATAATGATAAGTTGGGTTCATTGCCAAAAATATTTCACTTTAACTGTCACAACTTATCTTCATAGCTCTCTGCTCAAACTTGATTCCTGAAAACAGCCTTTGCAGCCATACTACTTATTTACTTCCATGATTGTCTTCCATGTATTCAGCTTCTTTTTTTGACAAGGCTACGACCTCTTGTCGCTTACTCATCCAGATAATTTCTCCACCAAAAAACTTGAACACATATCCATTGGTCGACCTTCATCGATCAATATCTATTGTAGTGTACCTTTTCACTACCGAGGTTTCCAAACCTCTCAATTACCATTCTATACATGGATTTTTACATAATTCGTACTGAAATTATAAGCTCATGCATTTAAACAATTAAACACACTTAAATCTCAGAGTAAAATATATAAGTTACTGCTACAATTAAACAGGCCATAGCATTCAACAGTAATTCATTTACACAGCAGAAACATGATACATAAACAGCTCAGTCATGCCAAATGTGATAAAACATAATTCATATACTTATCTTTTAATAGCTGTAGAATTCACCAACCAAGTGCAGGCCTTCCATGAACCTCCCAGCCTTAGACCACACTGTTCATCAGCTCAACAGTGGGTCACCCCCGAGCTGGGACTGAGCTCCACCCCAGGGCAAGGAATCTAGACTTAGGCTGAGGTTACATGGAAAACATCACAAGGAAGGAATTCTCTCCCAGGAATCTCCCACGCTCACTGCCCACAGACCCTCATTCCCCACATGCATGTTCCACCCCAGGAGAGTGCACCTTCTTTGTCACCTGGATAGTCCTTCGATTGCCAGTCTCCCTTACCTTGGATTACAGGAACAGACCAGACCGAAAGTCTCCGGGCTCTGTAGCATCTACAGGGTTCCTTCCAGGAGCTCTCTCCTTCCTCTTCCCACTCTCTCACCTGGAGGGAGTCGCTCACAGGCCAACAAGCCTCACGCAGTCCAGTACTACGTGGTCACAACAACCCACGGGGAAAACAGACACAGGCTTCCCCAAACCGGTTCAGCAGTCACAGGATGATCTCACGGTCCTGATTTCGGAACAGGGACTCCACGCACAGGCTCAGCTTCCCCGAATAAAAAAGATACTTCCACTCAATTCAGCACAGGCTTCTCGTTCAGGGATTGCGCACACGGGATTTCTCAGAGGCAGACACAGACTCCATAGCTCTCTGGACAGGGGTGTACATGGATTCTTTAGGACAAACATCGGTTTTCTTTTCTGTATCAGGATTTCACAAAAGGTATCTTGCAGACTGGCTTCCCCAACACGGCTCTCGCTCAGGGCAGTCGGATCTAATGGCTGAGAACCCCCCCCCACAGCTTACTTTGTCTGTTTTATTTGCATGCACCAGGGTTGACACTTGTCACCCTGGGAACTGCATGCGTTCCATCCGTACGCCTTCCTCCCACCACTTGGAAAATCACGGGTCCTTCCAAAAGGACTTAGGATAAAATAATGTGCACATGGATTTTTAGGAAATAATATTAAAATATTATTCCAGGCCTAAGCCCCCTAGGCTCAACACTCAGCCCCTTTCCCACCTTCCAGCCCCTAATTCCTTGCCCACTTTGTGGACACTCATTCCCCCATCACTCATTCATCGTGATCGGTCTGCACCTGACGGTGTTTATATTTTATTGATTGATCTGCATACATACAAGTACATCAGCAGGCTCCTAGCCTTCAACACTTAGGCTCCCTGGCCTAACAAACACATAAGCCTTCCAGCTTATACAAAACTTGGCTCACCAGCCTATAGAACACATTTACAATTCATTTCATATATCATGATCTGTAACGGGGCCAGTCCTTGGGGACACTACATTTCCCCTCCCCTTATTTTTGCACCGTCCTCAGTGCAACTTACACTGTCTCTGCAAGTCTTTCAAAATTTTCAAAAAGATGCGGGTACTCTGCCCGCATTACTTCTTCATGCTCCCATGTCGCGTCCTCAGGAGCGTACCAGGTCCACTGGACCTTTACAAGCCCTATAGCTCGATTCTGGAGCTGCTTGTTTTTTCTGTCCAATATGCGCACAGGACGCACTTACAGGACACCTTCTGGTTCCACCTGAATCACAGTCCAATCGATAACATGATTAGCATCAGGTACATATTTCTTAAGCAGTGAAACATGAAACACATTATGTACAGTCATAGATGCAGGTAATGCAAGCATGTATGCA
>ML794424.1:41275-65418 GCA_009831015.1 Picea engelmannii | reverse complement strand
AAATGGCCCACAAAATCTTGCTTCCAACTTGGCGCAGCTTCCCAATTTCAGGGAACTCCTGTTAGTTTTTACTTTCAGGAAAACATGGTCACCCACTTTGAATTCTTTATGGGTTCTGTTACTATCAGCGTAACTTTTTTGCCTGTCCTAGGAAGTTTTCAAATTCTGTTTGATTTTGATCATCTAATCTTCCATCTCTTTGAGTAGTTCAGGTCCAACTACTACTCTGTCAACTGGATTATCCCAGCTCACTGGAGTGTTTCACTTTCTTCCATAAAGTGCTTCGAATGCGCTCATCTTCAGAGATGTATGATACCCATTATTGTAGGCAAATTCTACCAGATGCAGGTAGTCTTCCCACCTTGATGGTTTATCCATCACATACATTCTCAACATGTCTTCTATTACTCTGTTTACTCTCCCTGTCTGTCCATCAGACTCGGGATGATATGTTGTACTGAAGTTCAGATTCGTTCTGAATCCCTTGAACAGTCCTCTCCAGAAATTCGAAGTGAATTTCGGGTCCCTATCAGACACAATTGTCTTAGGAATTCCATGCAAGCATGCAACTTCTTTTAAAAAGATATCAGCAACATCTGCTGCTTTGTGGGTGGTTTTCAGTGGAATAAAATGGGCAGCTTTAGTAATCTTGTCCACCACCACCATGATTGAATCATGTTGCTTGCTTGTTCTGGGCAATCCTGTGATAAAATCCATTGTTACCACATCCCATTTCCACTCAGGAATAGGTAAAGGTTGTAACAAACCTGCTGGGTGTCTGTGCTCAGCCTTGACCTTCTAGCATTCCATACATCTGGCGATGTATTCAGCAATTTCCTTCTTCATACCTGGCCAAAAATAATGGCTTTTGACTGCTGCCACAGTCTTTTGATATCCAGGATGACCAACATAAGTCACATTATGCATTTCTTTTAGAATTGCCAGCTTCAATTCTTGGTCATTAGGTACATACACTCTGTTTTTATACAGAAGTAAACTATCAGTTCCCAAGGTGTAACTTTCCTTGGTTTGTGGTTTCTCATGCTGCTGTAGCTTTGCTACAAGTCTTTTGTACTGCAAATCAGCATTTGCAGCTTCAAGAATTATGTCTTTCAACTCAGTTATGTACATGCTAATGGTTGTAGCATGTAATTCATGCACTTTTCTGCTGAGTGCATCAGCCACTTTATTGTCTTTCCCTTTGATATGCCTAATATCAAAGTCATATTCGCACAGAAATTCCAGCCATCTAATTTGCCTGGCATTTAAGGTTGGCTGATCAAATAGATACTTTAGACCGTTGTGATCTGTTCTTAGCTCGAATTTCTTGCCCATGAGGTAATGTCTCCATTTCCTCAATGCATGGACAACTGCTGCCAGCTCTAAATCATGAGTGGCATAATTCTTTTCATGCTCTTTCATCTTTCGAGATTCATAAAAAATTACAGATCCCTCTTGGCTGAGAAATCCTCCCAGCCCTTCCTTACACGCATCTGTGAACACTACGTAATCCTTACTTGGATCAGCAATCTTTAGGATTGGGGCACTAGTGAGCAGTTGCTTCAGTTGCTGGAAGTTGCTCTCACATTCTTCAGTCCACTGGAACTTCTTCTCCTTCCTTTGCAAGGAAGTGATAGCATGAGTTATCCTTGAAAATCTGGCTATGAACCTCCTATAATAACCTGTCAGACCCATAAAGGATCTAACTTCTGTCACATTTCTTGGCGCTGGCCTCTCTTGAATGGCCTGTACCTTCTCAGTATCCACAACGATCCCTTCTTCAGAAATAATGTGTCCCAGATAATGGATCTACTTTTGGTAAAATGAGCACTTTCTCAGCTTTGCGTAAAGCTGGTGTTCTCTCAACACCTGCAACACCATTCTAAGATGTTTTTCATGTTCTTCCTCTGTCTTGGAATACACCAAGATATTGTCCAAGAAGACTATGACAATCTTGTCCATATAATTTCTGAACACTCCATTCATTAAGCACATGAAGATAGCAGGCGCGTTGGACAGTCCAAACGGCACCACAGTGAACTCATAATGACCGTACCTTGTTCTGAAGGTGATCTTGCTGATGTCTTCATCTTTTATCCTCACTTGGTGATATCCAGATCGGAGATCTATTTTCGAAAATACTTTCGCATCCTTTAACTGATCAAAAAGATCATCAATCCTTGGCAGAGGATATTTGTTTTTGACAGTGACTTTATTCAACTGTCGAAAGTCAATGCACAGCCTCATCATCCCATCTTTCTTCTTCACAAATAGGACTGGGGCTCCCCATAGTGACACGCTGGGACGAATGTAGCCTTTCTTTAATAGCTCTTCGAGCTGCAGTTGCAACTCTTTCAGCTCTGGTGTACTCATCCTATAAGGATCTTTCGAAACTGGAGCTGCTCCAGGCATCAGATTTATAGAAAAGTCAATGTCCCTCTTCGGAGGTAGTCCAGGCACCTCCTGAAACACGTCCTCAAACTCCTTGAGTACCTTGTGGTCTTCCAGATTCGAGACCACATTTTGGAATACTTCTTCCACCCGGGCTGCAAATAATTGATAGCCTTTCTGGTAACATTTATTCAGCTGCATAGCTGAGATTTCCCTCACAGCCACGGCTCTAGGAATTCCTTGGATTGTTACCTGATTTCCCTCTTCGTCCAGACATGTGAATCTCTTGTTACGACAATCCATAAGGGCATGGTGTTGGTCCAACCAGTCCATCCCAATTAAACAATCATGCGAGCCTAAAGGCAGAATGTTCAATTCAACCTTAGTACTCATTCCTTTCATGTCCACGGAACAGGACTTAACCAATTCAGTGACCTTCCTCTTGGTCCTTGTGGCTAACTGCACTAACCAAGACTTCTCATGTTTGCTCTTCGTTAGATGCAAACTTTCCACCACCCTAGGATCTACATAACTATGGCTAGCCCCTGAATCAATCAAAATAACAAGTGGTCGGTTGTTGATCATACCTTCCACTTCAATCATGTGTGATTGAAATTCTGCTTGCTTGTTGTCCAGGGCTGCGTAGATCCTCGGCATTCTACTGCCCATATCCTCCACTGTTTCAGCTTGCTGAACAGTATGGACAGTTCTTTCTTTGTATTTTCGGTGGGGGCAGTCTCTGTACCTATGATTCCCTTTACAGCCCCAACACTCCATGGGTGGAGGCCTTGGCATCTGTTCACTCCCTTCAACTTTCCTGGGCTCTTTAAAAGATGACTGTCCCCAAGGACCATTTCTGAAAAAGGAAGGCTTGCTTCCCCTCTGCCTCTATTCTTTCTTAAACCTCTTCTGGTCATCCCAAGCCTTCCGAAAGGTAGGCCTTTCTCTTTGTTGTTCGTATAGGAATTTCACCCTTCTTATGGTTTCTTCCATGCTCTTAGGATCATCGTATTGAATCTTGTCACCAATGGAAGGTGGAAGTCCACTCAAATACCTCTGAATTTTGACAGCCTCGTCCTTGATGAATGGAACATACTTCAGCAGTTCCAGAAAACTTCGTCCGTACTCATCAATGGTCATACTACCCAACTTGAGTTCGAAGAACTCCTTCATCTTTCTGTCATAGTATATTTTAGTCAAGTATTTCTTCTCGAAATACCCCTTAAACTCCTTCCACGTGACCTCTTTCTCTCCGATGTGCTTCACTTGCACAAACTGATCCCACCACATGGACGCTTTTCCTTTCAGCTGGTACATTGCAATTCTACCTTCTGCACGGGCAGAATAATTCTGTAGTTGGAAGTATTTCTTCATGCCAAGCAACCAGGTCTCGGCATCTTCCTCCTTCTTATGTTCTCCATCGAATGTTGGAAGCTTAATTTTATTCATTTCCCCTTTCAATTCCTCCCTTCCGGATTTTCGATGTTTTCTGGTAGGGGACGGGCTTGAACTACTGTGTGTCTCCTTGCCAGAATGCTTCGGGGAGAGATGGTAATGTTTGTTACCACTCTTCGATCTCCTTCTCCCCTCAGGTTTTTTGACACTTCTTGATCTGCTTGTGTCACTCCCCTTTTCCAATTTCTTTTCTATTCTTTCCAAGCTCTTCAACATTTTTAAATTGAATTCACCCTGTCGATCCCAGATTTTCATGAGCTTTCGGCTATCAGCTAGGCGAGCCTGGGCATCTCTTTGTATCCCTTCAATGATTTTCATCATATGTCCTTCCTTATCCATCTCTTTTCCATGCCCATTAGAGTTCGATCCTTCGACTCCCAGGTTAACATCCTTTCCTTCCTGTTCGTCTTCCATTTCAGGGGTAGTCTGCACTCTTCCCCACTCCATACTCGGCGTTGATTAACTGGAGTTCTGGCCTTCGTTGAACTCTGCACACGCACTATGCAATTGAATTTGAAATTTGTCAGGCCATTAAACTTCATGAACAATCCAAAACATTTATAATTAATACGAACAAGAACGAAAGACATTTCAACTTCACAAAGTTTTTCTGAGCTGTCTGGCTCTGCAATTTCTGGGACTTCGGAACTTCGGAATCTCGGTCCACGAAGATCCGACAGTTAAATATACGAAACCCAAGTCACCCTTTTCACAACTCACGATCTCGTGAGTTCGTGAGTCGAAAGCCTTCGACTCTTTTCCTCTAACCGTCGATACCCGAGATGCGACATGGGTATGGCTCCCTCCTCACTAGCGTCTGCTACGCATGACCGTAGCCTAGGCTTAAATGTCAATGCCTCTCGCAACTCGCACCTTCGTGAGTGTTTGAGTCGAACTCTTGTGCCTCCCGTTGCGATCTTCCGAGACGTGATAGGTCAACATTGAGCTGACTCCTCCCTCGACAGACTTCCACTACTCAAAACCTTGCAACCTCACAACCTTGCCAGTTGAACCGTCGAGCTTTCAGCCTCCTATTCCGCGAACCCCCGAGATGCGAGAATTCAACGGAGTGTCGACTCCTATCTCGAGGCAACGTGTGTCCACCCGTCGACTACATGGATCCCACCTTATTCTCTGCCATGCGACCACACGAACCTCGTCTCTCGGCACTTCGCGACTCGCAAATCCTAACGCCAATACTTCGGGACTTCTCGCGGCGAGATCCCGAGGCTTCGTTCCACTTGTATTCCACTCACTGGCCTCGCTATGGCCCACACTGTCCTCCAACTATTGGGGTATCGCTTCTCGCAATCTCGCGACCCCCGTGGCCAAATTCTCGAGCCTTTTCTCGCGAGGCTCCGATACACGATCCCACGTGTGGATCCAACGGTCCTCCGACGATCTGGATCCAACGACTATTTTCCTTCTCGCTTCTCGCTACTCTGCGACTTTGCGAGTTTCAATGTCAAGCTCCCATGCACTTATCTCGTGAATCCACGAAATCGCAAATTACTTTATCCTCCGGGCCCACAGCACAGCTGTCGCCCTTCACCACCATGGAAGGTGGTACGTTCATGAGGGTCCACGTCGCTTTCAACAACGTCCTCGGGTCCCACCTCTCTCGCTAATTCGGAGATTTTGCCCCTAAATACTAAAGTTTAATCTTCGGGCATCTCCCGACAGATCCAACGGCTGTTGGGTTTTCCGACCGAGATCTAACGGCTCAGATGGTTTTCTAACCAAATCAGGATTTTGCGTATCACAATTTTCCAATCCCCTGTGCAATATCTAAAGGCTTTAAACCTTGTGCACATTCTCCATATCTGACGGTTACAAGGGTTCGCCTTCCCTTCCGAACAGATCCTACGGTTCTAACACCATTGGTGTAGAGACCTGTCTCCCCGTGGCTGTAGACCACATCGGCTACAGTTTCACTGCACCGCTAAACTTCCTGAGTTCTTAATAAAAACTCGTCAAGTGTCTCCTTGACGTTTCAGAGCAAACCAGGGTTCGAAATTGGTCCTCCAAACACAATTTCTCCTCTCACCCTCGGTCCAAAGACCACTCAACTAGCCCATCTAGGCTTAGTGTCGAAACCTTAGCTCTGATACCAATTTGTAGTGTACCTTTTCACTACCGAGGTTTCCAAACCTATTAGTTACCATTCTATACATGGATTTTTACATAATTCGTACTGAAATTATAAGCTCATGCATTTAAACAATTAAACACACTTAAATCTCAGAGTAAAATATATAAGTTACTGCTACAATTAAACAGGCCATAGCATTCAACAGTAATTCATTTACACAGCAGAAACATGATACATAAACAGCTCAGTCATGCCAAATGTGATAAAACATAATTCAGATACTTATCTTTTAACAGCTATAGAATTCACCAACCAAGTGCAGGCCTTCCATGAACCTCCCAGCCTTAGACCACAATATTCATCAGCTCAACAGTGGGTCACCCCCGAGCTAGGACTGAGCTCCACCCCAGGGCAAGGAATCTAGACTCAAGCTGAGGTTACAGGGAAAACATCACAAGGAAGGAATTCTCTCCCAGGAATCTCCCACGCTCACTGCCCACAGAACCTCATTCCCCAAATGCCTGTTCCACCCCAGGAGAGTGCACCTTCTCTGTCACCTGGATAGTCCTTCGGTTGCCAGTCTCCCTTACCTTGGGTTACAGGAACAGACCGGACCGAAAGTCTCTGGGCTCTTTAGCAGCTATAGGGTTCCTTCAAGGAGCTCTCTCCTTCCTCTGCACACTCTCTCACCTGGAGGGAGTCTCTCACAGGCCAACAAGCCTCATGCAATCCAGTACTGTGTGGTCACAACAACCCACGGGGAAAACAGACACAGGCTTCCCCAAACCAGTTCAGCAGTCACAGGATGATCTCACGGTCCTAATTTCGGAACAGGGACTCCACGCACAGGCTCAGCTTCCCCGAATAACAAAGATACTTCCACTCAATTCAGCACAGGCTTCTCGTTCAGGGATTGCGCACATGGGATTTCTCAAAGACAGACACAGACTCCACAGCTCTCTGGACAGGGGTGTACACGGATTCTTCAAGAAAAACATCAGCTTTCTTTTCTGTATCAGGATTTCACAAAAGGTCTTTTGCAGACTGGCTTCCCCAACACGACTCTCGCTCAGGGCTGTCGGATCCAATGGCTGAGAACCCCCCCCACGGCTTACTTTGTCTATTTTATTTGCATGCACCAGGGTTGACACTTGTCACCCTGGGAACTGCATGCGTTCCATCTGTACGCCTTCCTCCCACCACTTGGGAAATCACGGGTCCTTCCAAAAGGACTTAGGATAAAATAATGTGCAGATGGATTTTTAGGAAATAATATTAAAATATTATTCTAGGCCTAAGCCCCCTAGGCTCAACACTCAGCCCCTTTCCCACCTTCCAGCCCCTAATTCCTTGCCCACTCTGTGGACACTCAGTCCCCCATCACTCATTCATCGTGGTCGGTCTGCACCTAGCGGTGTTTATATTTTATTGATTGATCTGCATACATACAATTACATCAGCAGGCTCCTGGCCTTCAACACTTAGGCTCCCTGGCCTAACAAACACATAAGCCTTCCAGCTTATACAAAACTTGGTTCACCAGCCTATAGAACACATTTACAATTCATTGCATATATCATGATCTGTAACGGGGCCAGTCCTTGGGGACACTACATCTATATCCCAGTCGGCATCAACAAATCCATGTACATTTAATTCACTGTCACCTCCAGGTTTTCCTTGGTAGCATACAACATGATCATTTGTTCCACACATATCATGAACACTCTTTTGACAATTGTTCAATTCTCCTTCCTAGGTGTCTACATGTATATCATCAACACTCCCATTCCATGGGTAATGTCTGGTCGAGTGCAGACCATCGCATATATTAGACTACCAACAACACTTGCATAAGGAACACATGACATGTCCTCTATTTCTTACTGTGTCCTTGGAAACTGTTCAACGGTTAACCTTGCTCCCATAGGAATTGGCACCTTCACAGGTTTGCAATCCTGCATGTTGAAACGTTTCAAGATTGTTTCAATATACTTCTTCTAGTTCAACCTGAGATTTCTAGATGCTCAATCTCTCTTGATCTCCATTCCCAGAATGAAGTTCACTGCACTGAGATCTTTCATGTCAAACTTAGAGGATAGTTGCTTCTTCACCTCCTTTATTGATTTCATGTTGTTTCCAATCATAAACATGTCGTCGACATACAATACTACATATATGAAACACCCACCTTCTTCTTTGGAATATATGAAGTGATCAACTTTTCTTCTCACAAACCCCAAACTAAGGATGCATGTGTCGAACTTTTGGTACCACGCCCTTGGTGATTTATTTAGCCATTAAGGGATCTTTTCAGTTTTCACACCAAATCTTTCTTTCCCTTTACTACAAATCCTTCAAGTTGTTTCATGTAGATTTCTTCTTCCAGATCCCCATGTAGGAAATTTGTCTTTACATCCATCTGTTCTATTTCTAGATCAAATGTTGTAGCCAGAGACATTAGTACTCTAATGGAGGTTAATTTTGAAACAGAGGAAAAAATATCACCGAAGTCAACTCCTTCGACTTGGGAACATCCTTTCACTACTAGTTGAGCTTTGAATTTCTCGACTTGACCTGCTACATTCATATTCTTCCTGAATACCCATTTTCTACCAACAAGATTTCTTCCACTAGGTAACTTGAATAAGTCCCATGTCTCGGTCTTGTGCAATGATTCCATCTCTTAGACCATGGAGTCCTTCTTGTTTTTTCCCTTTGCTGAGTCAACTACCTCCCCGGCCGACTTGGGCTCATTGTCAGTGGAACAAATGCGAAACGAAAGTCAGGCGAACCATACCTTTCAAATGGTTTTCTTACTTGTTCTAACCTCCTTACAACTGGGGTCGGTTGTTCCACATCTTCTTCTAATTTAGTCGACTCATTCAATCATCTTCTTCATTCCTTAGTTGAAACCACACCTTCTCTGGATTATTCTATGTTTAAACAATTTCTTCAGTATCATACTTAATTATAACATCTTTGAAGACCACATCTCAACTATACATTGTTTTCCTTGATGTAGGATCCCAGAGCTTATATCCTTTCATTCTTTCTGTGTATCTAATGAAAATACACTTGAATTCCTTCTTGTCCATCTTGCTCCTATTTTCCTTGGGAAAATGCACAAATGCATCACAGCCAAATACTTTGAGATGTGAAATCGAAGGCTTCTCACTAGACCATACCTCATGTGGAGTCATGTCGAATAGTGTCGATGAAGGATACCTATTCAATATATTTTTTGCAATGTCAACTGCCTCTGCCCATAATTATTGTGCAAGCCCAACACTAATGAGCATGCTCCTTGCCTTGTTCATCAATGTTATGTTCATTCTCTCAGTAACTCCATTTTTTTGTGGGGTATATGGAGTGGTATTTTGGCGTGATATGTCAAACTACTTGTAGAACTGATCAAATTATTTTCCACAAATTTCACCACCATTGTCAGTTCTCAACACCTTAATATTTTTATCTGACTGGTTTTCTACAAGAGATTTAAACTCTTTGAATTTATCGAAAACCTCAGGAAATATATCCATGTCTTCCTGAAAAAATCATCTATGGAGGAGACATAATATAGGGATCCATCAAGTGGAGGCACTAAAATAGGGCCAAACACATCACTATGGACCAACTCTAGAATCCCCTTTTCCCTTGTCACTCTAGATGGGAACCTCACCCGACTTTGTTTTCCATTTTTACAATGTTCACAAAAGTCAACTTATAAATTACATTCAGGAAAATCTTCGACCATACCTTTGTTATGCATACCTTGAAGTACTTTTTCTCCACTATGTACCATCCTCTCGTGCCATAGCATGGTCTGGTCGATTTTATGATAACTTGTCGAGTTGGTTTGAATGGACTCAGCCCATGTCGAGTCGAGTCGAGTCGAAGTCGAGTCAACTTCAAGAACAACGATGTTGTTTCATCTAGTCAATTCGACACTCCCTAATAAATTGTATAGGGTTCCCATTCAAAATCCTTTCATTAAGACCATCACACCTCTAACCATCTTGCATGAATCCCTCTGATATAGAGTGTGCACCCCTACATCACTCATCTTGTTGATAGATATCAGGTTTCTTTCCAAACCTGGAATGTGTAGCACACCTGGAAGGGTTCTACTCCTCCCATCCTACAGTATCATTCAAACACATCTCCTCCTTCATATTGTTCATATTCGTAGAACCATTCTCTATGTGGTTTCATATTATAGGATGTTCTTGAGTCGATCAACCAAACATCTTGATCTGACTGTGTATTGGTCGACGTCTAATACACATCGCCTCCCTTATCCAGAGTCGTATTTCTCTTAGACGATTGCTTCTCATTGGATTCTGTACTGACTTTCATTGCCTTCGACTTGCAATGGAAGGCATTACAGTCTCTTTTGTAATGCCTAGCTTTACCGCATTTCCAACATCTTCTCATCGACTGAACATGGAATTTAGATCTACCCATCGACTTAGAATTTCTACCAAAGAATTTACTTTTATCTCTATTAACCGGTTGACCTCTCACCACTAATGCATCTTTGGTCAATCCTTCCATATTCTTCCTTCTGATTTCCTCTGATAGTAGAGATGAAACAATGTATTCTAGCACTAATTTGGTTATATTACTCCCTATAATTACAACTAAGCTATCTCAGGAGTCTACCAAAGAACATAATAGGCTAATACATTTCTCATCCTAAATGATTTTAATATCCACATAATATAACTGTATTTTAATGGTATTAACTGCATTTAAATGTTCAGTCATCGAATTTCCCTCATGTTGACGATTAAAATCGCAATGAGGATTTCGCACGCAAAGTATTTCTAAATCCTATTATTTATAAGCTAATGATATATATAATACTAGTAGGTGGGACCCCCTTGTAGATTGGAGGATCAGATAAAGTTTCTTATTTGATATGTATGTTGTTGTTCAACACTTCTTACAGGGTTCTACATGATTGATGATGAAATATTGGTTCTATTTACATCATAATGGCATATGGATAATGGATTTTATGTGTTGGTTATGTTGCTCTAAACTCTAAATTCCATGTATGAATGGCTTATGTTCACTATTATTACATTGTTATTGGCGCCATGATTTATTACTTGTTACACCTATACAAGACATATGTTAGTTACAACAAGAGACAAGAGCACTATGGAAAAAAATCCAAGAAGAAGGAACTAAACTATGTTATGCTATGTTATACTATATGCATTTGAAATTAAAGAAATTGATGTTAGTCCTAACTAGCAATGTTAGTGGCTATGCAATTTTATTTATTTATATGAGTCACATGTGATATATGTTATAGTATGGTTTTTGGGTAATGGTTAGTATGGATTGGGTGGCGCAATTGGCAAGCAATGTATGGAAGTTTTGATGCATGGATTAATGGTTGGTTGGTTGTCGTGTACTACGTAATTGAATGAGAGGGAGGATGGAAGCGACATGCAGTAAATGAACGCCACTCCATAATTCTCCCACTGGTCATCACCCTAGCTTGGTTATTGTTCATTTGATTTTTTTTGTGGTTAAACTCCCATATTCAGGCATGGAAGGAACTGCTCGACCAAGCCTGCATTTTTAAGGCCACTTGGTTACAAGTATGTTTTTTTCACCCATCCATGAACTCACTTTTTTTATGAAATAAATATTGGCTCGATGATGTATCGATCTGTGTTTTCTTGAGGCCAACAACTGTGTAAACTCGTGGTGTTTTCTCTCAAATGGTCATTTGTGTTATTTGTTGCAAATGGAAAATTTGATGGTTGAAGTCGCGATTTCATTGGCAAATCTGTGTGGTGGAAACCATGATGACTCTATGTTGTCTTTATGATTTTTTTTATTGGAGGGTTTCATTCTATTTGGCCTTGCTGGTCGTCTCCTCACAGTCATTATAACCACACCCAGTTGTATTTGGTGCTATGGGGTTGTTGTGTATAATTTGAACCACCTTTTGGTCATTGTATATTGTTTCCCACCTGGTCGAGGGTTCATTTTATGTTATTGGTATCTGCACAGTTGGTTATGGGTGGATATTGTGCCAAGAAGCTTGCTTTAGGGTTGATTGATATTACCCAGAGTCTGCATTTCTATCAGCATTATTCAGTTTTTGGGGAAAACCACGAGGGTTATGCCCCTTCGTGTTCTCGGTGTTGGGTACTGGCCAGTAAGAAACCTCTCCTCCTATGTTTCATAGTCTCTTCTACCTGGGGCCAAACTATCACCCTATCATACAAGCTACAGGTTATAATGTGTGTGGTTCCACCATACTTTTCTCAAGGGTTTCTCACCTACTGTCGATAAGGTCGACCTCCAGTCTCCCTGTGTTGGTTCCATTGAGCGAACCCTTGGTTATTTTGTCATTAGTTACAGAGCCTGATTTTGATAAACTAAACCAGTTACACCCTGTCGGGTATCTTGTTGACTATCATGAGTTGGTTGAGTAGCGTTGACAATGGCTTTGATTATTGGCTTGTCTCTGTTTGATCAGGTTGATTACCCAGTTGTACTCGAAAATGATAGTTGGTATATAGTCGTTGAATTCTTTTATTATGAAAGTTGAATCGATAACTCATCATGGTTTAATTGGTTGATTAGAGAAGTTGTAAAAAGGAATGATAATGGGCATACAGTCGCTACCTCCTTTTTTTGTAACAGTTAGATTGATAACTCAGCATTGTTTTAATGGTTTGATTGGGAGTAATTGGATAAGTATAGTCATAGAGATGCCTCTTTGCATTATGTGTTTGTCTGTGTGTTCCTACAGCATGGTAAAAACTGAAATGGTGGTTGTTGTTGCTATGTGTTTAATTTGCCCGATCAAGATTATTGCAACTTGAAAAGTTGATAATTGTGGCTTGGTTGTCTACTGTGTATGATTTATGGATATCATGCATTATATTGTTTTATTGCACCATTAGATATGGGAACGAGGTTTTTAGTAGTATGGTTTCATTGCAATTTAATTGTTAAATTGGTTAAAGGAATGGAATCAAGCATGTTTTAAAAGAGCTTGTGTCTGTGTTTGATTTGAGAAATTAATTTATGGGAAATGACGATGTTTTTATGCTGAATAGAATTGAAACAAATGGTTGTCTGTTCCTTGGATTTTGTTTTAAATATGAAAGGGAAGTAAATGAAAAAGAAATAAAAGTCTTTTAAAAAGATGGGTGAAGTCATGAGGATTCTGAGTATGATTATTCTGTGTTAATTGAAATATTTTAAGGAAATTAAATGTGGACAGTGAAGAAGTTTTAAACACACAGTAATGGTTTAATTGGTGTTGGAATAGTTGTATTGAATACAAAACTGTTTTATGGATTACTTAATTGGTTTTTCAAATAATATTCATTTTTTTTTCCTACCATTATTTCACTTTTCGTTCACTACAATTCCCCTCTCCTTCCCATATTCACTATCCACTCCATGTTCCTAAAATTTAATTATAGTTAAGAAGAGTTTTGTATTATGATAGTTAAGGGATCACATGGATGAATTACAGTGATATATTCTTTTGGTTTACGATACAGTTGATTGTTCGATGTATGTGAGCAGTAATCGTGATCTTTTCCCCCTCATTTTAACATTTTTCACTCAATACAACCCCTCGCATATCCAAGAACCCTTATTCACCCCCTTCTCATTAACGACTATTAAACGATTGTATGGATTGGATTGCATGAGTCTGATATGTTGCTGAGCCAAATTTTATTTCATATTTTAAAAGAGTTGTCATGTATGGTTGTTAAAGAAACTATTTGCTAATCAATTATTCATACATGAATGAGATTTTTCAACAGAGGTAGCCATGGAAGGGGTAACCGAGGAATAGGTAATTGGAACAGGGGCCCTAGAAGGCCAATATTCTCTATACACTTTGACGCAAATTCACAAGAGTTAGGCCAGCTATTTCAAGATGGGTTTTTTAACTGGATTGGGCAAGGATTGGTCCAACCTAGGCCTGAAAGGTGTCCCTGCCAATCCCCATGGGTCCCTGGAATCCCCGTGCCTCCGCATGTCTCACTACAACCTGAAATTCCCAAAAATGACAGATGGAAAGAGATTGTCCACCCGACAGTCTCCCAACATCGTAGTTGGCCTAACTTGTCTTTACCTGCTCCCCCACTTATCAATCAAATTTTCCAAGCTGCCCCTATCCACTCACCAATTCATTCTTCCCATGTAAGAAAAATGTTAAAAATCGAGGCCCACCATGCCCCTGGCAAAGGAAAATCCACTACTACCCCTTCCTCACCCTCAAATGACTTTGATAAATCTGTGTCCTCCGGCATGCATTTGAGAGATGATTGCTCTCATGTAATCAGTGAGATTAGGCCTAAAGGATCCACACATCCTAAGGAAAATTCAGAGAGATCAAAAGGTGACATCAGCAATAAGGGAAAGATTGCCTCCGAGAGTGGAAAATATGGATTTTAAGTTTTTTTTTATTAATTGTTGAGAACAATTGACTTCTGAAATTTTGGACAACACACTATTTTTTGGATATATGGGTAATATATTTTTGGAAATAATTTAAATTATCATTGAGATAAATTGTCAAATGTGAATGTGATGATGGCAGACACAAGGAGGGATGTTTTGTTTGATTAACTAGTTGTGTTATGATTGTTAAAAACTAAAGGGAGTCATAAGGGGTCCTACCTACCAGTTATTATTTATTTAAAAACCCTTATTATGATTTATTACTCTTCCCCCTTAACTAAAAATTTGGTTCAGTTTTAGTTAACTTAACTAAGGAATTAGTTCAACTACTTCAACCAATTATAATTTTCTTAAATGCAAAAGGAAAGGGAGGAACAAGAGGAGAATAGAAAGAGAAGCATACTAAAGTTTTCTCTTTGAGTTTTTGTTGAGATAATTCAGTTTTCATTCATTCCTTAATTCATTAGAAGCCTAATTATTTTTTATGATAGCAGGGTCCTATTTAGACAGCAAGATTCAGGGTTGAATTGCATCATTTAGACACTTGTTTTTCAGATATGTTGATCTATCTTTGATAATCTGTGTAGACTTGTCTGTTTTTTAATTAGATTTCATGATTAACAAAGGATATTGTGTAGATTTGAGTGGGCAGCAATCTGTGGCAAGTTGATCTAGGTTCTAAAGTTCAGTTTTTTATTTTATGTCAGAAATCCTTTTGTATGTTTCATCGGTGACGTCTAAGTTTGAATTTGGTCCAAAACTTCCTCAGGAAGTTTTGTAAAGAGAACGATTCTTTGATGAATTGGAATGAAATAAAGAATTTCTTTATGTCTCATCTGTTTTGATTATTGACTTGGTGTCTTTACTTCTGTCTCTATATTTATTTCAGCATCTGATATGTTCAGAAAATTACATAAATAATTATTTTTTCAGCAACCTTATATTTATAAAAAAAAAATAGCCTAAGCACTTGTAAACAATATTAGGATACCAATTTTGATGGCTATAAACATAGGGTGATATTCTCATCTATCTTGCTTTATCCAAACGAGATCTGAAAATGTTTGAGTAAGATCATTTCATATCTTTTCCTCAACATTTATTTGGCGACCATACTGGGAAGATATTCAATATCTCTCTGGCTAATTTTTATGCTTGATTAGCATCGAATACATCTGTTTTTTCTGATATTGATTCTTTGATTGTTTTGTTTCTTAATCACTATGCATGTTGCAAGGCATCCCAATATTGAGCCCGGTCTTCAAGATTAGACCAACATTACTTTGAATTTTTTCAACACCATTTTAGACACTGCCAATACTCGGGTTGAGCTTAATTATTCATGGGCAGCAATTGAACGAGATATTAGTGCCCAAGAACGTTGGGAAGCTAGACGTAGACATCCTAGAAATCAACAGTAATCTTCTTGTTCCTTCAACTTTGGCTTTCCTTTCATGTCCTTAGAATCTCGTGTTTCTAGGAGAAGAAGAGGCTTATCACCTGAATTTAATCCTATTGCTGAAATAGGAATAAGAAACATTGTGTTATCAACCCAACAAAGTGCTCTAAGAAGAACCTTATTTGATTCATCCAGTTCATGTTTCTCTCCCTCACCTATCATCCACAAGATGGAATCTAGTGGTGGCTTTGGTGGCATTAGAAGTGCTTCCTCCTCTCAGTCTCCAGCTTAATCAGTGATTGCTAGCTTATATAGCCAACATATCCCTATCCAACCTACCACGAATCCCAACAAAGTCATTAAAAAGTATGGGCTTTTTCAGTTCGAAGAAGATGCCACAACCAAACCGTGGCATGTTTCCTCTCCTCTTAACCTAACACCTGCTACTCGTCAACTTCCTAAATTTAAAGAGCATCTCCCTAGGTATTCGGGGAATAACATTGTCACTACAAACAAACACCTGGTGGAATTTTCTAATGCTTGTCACAACATAGGATCCAATGACAACAATATTTGCATGCGCTTATTCATAACTTCCTTGGAAAGGAAAGGATGTGGACAATTTCTTTGAACTTCCCCCTAATATTATGTCTACTTGGGAGGAGTTATTTTATTGGTTCAATTCCACCTATGGGCAATCTAAAATCCCAGCTGAGAAGTTACGGGAGTATAATAACATTGCCTATAAGAATGGTAAGACCATCAAGTCCTTCAACTTGTGTTTCACTAAGTTATACAATCAAATCCCTAAACTCATTCGACCTTAGAACCAAGCCGCTTTCATGCATTACTACAATGCATTACCTTCCCCATATCATCATAGGCTTGAGGGAAAAGCCATTGATAACCTCGGTTCTGCTCTACATACTTGTTTAGAGTATGAAGAACAACTTGAAAGAATAAGTCTTCCTCAAGGATAATCAGTTAAACATACAGACATGTTCGCCCTCTTACAACTAGTACAAGATATGAATAATTGTATGATAGCGTATGAGCGAAAGGGAAATGTCTCCCCTCTCACCCCTAGAGCTTCACCCTCTTCTACACCCCTCTTTAGAAATCCAATTGAAAATAATTTTCAGCCTAAAGCTATCATGCCTCGAAGTTGGTTTAAATTTTGCAAGGAACATCACGAGGAAACCACTTGTGAGGTAAGGAAGAGTGCTAGAGATAAAATCTTTGGTAAAAGACCAGAAACTACCATCTTTGTCCTAGATTTTGCAGAGCTAGAAGATGTCATGATCATCAATACTAGGAACAAATCCTATACTCCCAAAGGAAAATATGATCATCCCCGCAATTATTCTAGCCCGAGATCATCCTCACCACCTGCTATAGTTCAGGTTCCTAAAGTTTTTGACATTCAAGGAATTACCTCCCCTCTCCCCTCTTCCAAATACAATATTCTGAATCAATTGGCCAACATTAAAGCAAATGCAACCCTTCTGGACATGGTTTTCATCCCTGAACAACAGAGGCATCTAAAACAATTCATGGAAGGAAAAGATTATGTTGTAGCCAACCTCTCTGAAGAGGTAAATGAAGAGGATTTGTCTGTAAATAAAGTAGGTGTACATAACTTTAGATACCCTGTAAAAAATCCCCCTTTTTATATTTCTGTAAAGATTATGGATAATATCGCCCATTGTTGCCTCATTGATAGTGGTTTGGGCCCAAGTGTGATGTTGAAGATTATTATGGAAGAGCTAGGCTTGTCTTGTACAAATGAAAACGCCAGGAGCATGCTCTCTTATAATAGTCTACAACAAACGACCATAGGTGAGATTAAATATGTGACCTTAGTTTTGTGTGCACACCCTAAAATAAGGACAACCCTTAACATTCAGGTAATTGATATGCCAGTAAGTAATTACTCAATCATCTTGGGAAGAGATTGGCAAGCTTTGACGGGTGGATACCTCTCACTCGATGGGACACACTTATCTATTCCTCATAATGGTAAGAACATTATAGTCCTTAGGGAGGGAAGGATTTCACCTTACATAGAAAGTGTCCCACAACCTAATGTGAACTATATCAAAGAGGACTTAGGGGTGTATTCCATTTTTGTTGAGGAGGATAACATTCCCTTGGAACATATTGATTTAGAGGATGGTATGTGGCACATGCACTTTGATGGTTCATGCTCTAGTAAAGGTAATATAGCTGGCATTATGTTGATTTCTCCTGTAGGAAAAATCCATAACTTTTCTTATAGGTTGGACTTTTCTTGCACGAACAATGTCACTGAATTCGAAGCTTTATTATTAGGCATTGAAAATGCCTATAATCTTGGTTGTGGTCACCTTTCAGTTTATGGAGATTCCAAGCTTGTTGTGAACCTTATACGTAAGATATACTCTCCTAGCAACAAGTTGATGAAACGATAAACCCAAACTATTTGGGCACTTATCTCGAACCTATTATCTTTTAACATCACTCATGTTAAAATGGAATTGAACTCAATGGTTGATCGGTTAGTTGTTTTTGCAGCCTCTCCTAATCGATAACTTTTTCCACACAGACCTGATTGTGCCTTTCAATCTCTATATCGTCCACATATCCCTGAAAATACAGAATCTTGGCAGGTCTTCCGTAATGATGAGAGCATATGTGCTTTCATTCAAAATGAACCTTATAATCCCAAGGAAATCATATCCATAGAATATAACAAGATTCCTAAAGGATTGACTCCTCTAGAGAGTTCATTTTCATTGAGTGATGTAGGCAATAAAGAGAAGCATAAATAAGAGGAGTCAAAAAGGAAGGTGGGTGAAACCATATCCTTGAACATTGGGACGTCCGAGTCTCCAAAGAATGTTAGAATAGATGCCCAATGTTCTGATGAAGAGAAAATGAAGTTTGCCAAGTTAATTAGTGAATTTCAAGATGTTTCTTCTTGGTCTTATGAGGATATTTGTGGTTTTGATCTTGGTCGTATACAACATGTCATCCCGATCAAGGAAGGCATAAAACCAATTAGGAAAAAACAAAGACCTATCAACCCTGCACTAGGAGAAACTATTCGAAGGGAGTTGGAAAAAACCTTGAAGGCTGGAATCATCTTTCCGGTCAAGTACCCTGAATGGGTTTCTAAATTGGTTCATGTTCAGAAGGTCACTGATCATATTAGATTTTGCATTGATTTTCTCACATTCAATCAAACTATTAAAAAATATCACTTTCCTCTCCCTAACATGGAAATGATTCTACAGCAAGTCGCAATGTCACAGATGATGCCCTTACTTGACAGTTTTTCTGATTACAATCAAATCAAGATGAAAAGGTCATATGCATACAAAACCACCCTTATTACTCATTGGGGTACCTTGACTTACGAACGTAAGCCTTCTGGCTTATCTATTATGAGTACCACTTTTAAAATATCTATGAAAATAATTTTCGGTGATTTGATCGGTAAAACTATTCATGTTTACCTTGATGATCTAATCATGTACTCTAAAGGACTATCAATTGTCTCAAAATTTCAAAAATTATGGTTGGGCCCTTTCAAAATTGCTTTTGTCTTGGGTACTAACTCTTACATTCTAAAATATTTACAGGAGTGATTGTTCTCCTACAGCACCAATGGTTCTCACTTGAAACATTATGTGGAACCAACTTGAAAAGTTTTAATGTTGTTTGGATTTTCTGTATACTAGTAGTCTAGTCCTACTTTCATTTTTCCACTGATTTTTCATTTATTCTTTTATGGTAGTTTGATTTTTGTTTTCCTTTTTAATAACTCCCTGCTGCTTCTACAATTCTGTCTTTTTTATTTTCTGTTGTTTTGAATTTCGTAATCTTAATTCTGTCACGACTTTTATTTCTTTTCATCTTTTAGTTGATTTTGGTCAAGAATAAGATGTTGGATCATTTCTACCACAGTGACACTCCTGCAAGATATTGTTAGTCAATAACAATCAAGATTACACAGATGTTATGATGTTCCCCCTGAAAGCACACTTGAATTTGTTATCTGCTTTCATTGATGTCTTATAAAGAAATTGGTTATACCCCGCTTCTACTTTCCATTTCTTCATCCATCTGAGAATTGAAAGAGCAAGTCCAAAAAAAATTCTCCTTGAAGTAAGAGAAAATTACGGTGGAATGATTATGCATACAGGGATAAACCCCCTCATACTTAACATTTTTCATGAGTTATTCCCAAATTCCTGGTCATTTTTCCATTAAATCCGCTCACTTCCCCCTGTTGCATAATCATTATGGTTATATATTCTTAATCTGATTTTCTTATTCTGCAAAACCATGTGTTATGAGTTCTTAATCTATTGGAAACAGATTTCCCTATGGAGTCGCCAGTTTGTTGACAATTAAAATTGCAACGAGGATTTCGCCCGCAAAGTATTGCTAAAGCCTATTATTTATAAGCTAATGATATATATAATACTAGTAGGTGGGACCCCCTTGTAGATTGGAGGATCAGATAAATTTTCGTATTTGATATTTATGTTGTTGTTCGACAGTGCTTATAGGGTTCTACATGATTGATGTTGAAATATTGGTTATGTTTACATCATAATGGCAGATGGATAATGGATTTTATGTGTTGGTTTTGTTGCTTTAAACTCTAAATTCCATGTATGAATGGATTATGTTCACTATTATTACATTGTTATTGGCGCCATGATTTATTACATCTTACACTTGTACAAGACATATGTTATTTATAACAAGAGACAAGAGCAATATGGAAAAAAATCCAAGAAGAATGAACTAAACTATGTTATTCTATGTTATACTATATGCATTTGAAATTAAAGAAGTTGATGTTAGTCCTAACTAGCAATGTTAGTGGCTATGCAATTTTATTGAGTTATATGAGGCGCATGTGATATATGTTATAGTATGGTTTTTGGGAAATGGTTAGTATGGATCGGGTGGCGCAATTGGAAAGCAATTTATGCAAGTTTTGATGCATGGATTAATGGTTGGCTGGCTATCGTGTAATACGTAATTGAATGAGAGGGAGGATGGAAGCGATGTGCAGTAAATGCAAGTCACTCCATACTTCTTCCATTGGTTGTCACCCTAGCTTAGTTATTGTTCATTTGTTGTTTGTTGTGGTTAAGCTCCGATATTCAGGCATGGAAGGAACTGCTTGACCAAGCTCTCATTTTTAAGGCCACTTGGTTACAGGTATGTTTGTTTCTTCCAATCCATGAACTCGCTCTGTTTATGAAATAAACCTTGGCTCGGTGATGTATCGGTCTGTGTTTTCTTAAGGCTGAAAACTGTGTAAACTCGTGGTGTTTTCTCTGGAATGGTTATTTGTGTTGTTCGTTGCAAATGGAAAATTTGATGGTTGAAGTCCTGATTGGATTGGCTGATTTGTGTGGTGGAAGCCGTGATTGCTCTTTGTTCTCTTTATGGTTTTTTTGTTGGAGGGTTTCATTCTGTTTGGCCTTGTTGTCTGTCTCCTCACAGTCATTGTAACCACAACCGATTGTTTTTGGTGCTATGGGGTTGTTGTGTATGATTTGAACCACCTTTTGGTCATTGTATATCATTTCCCACCAGGTTGAGGGCTCATTTTATGTTATTGGTATCCGCACAATTGGTTATGGGTGGCTATTATGCCAAGAATCTTGCTTTAGGGTTGATTGATATTACCCGGACTCTGCATTTCTATCAACATTATTCAATTTTTGGGGAAAACAACTAGGGTTATGCCCCTGCGTGTTCTCGGTGTTGGTTACTAGCCAAGAAGAAACCTTTGCTCCTCTGTTTCATAGTCTCTCCTACCTGGGGTCGAACTGTCACCCTATCATACAAGCTAAGGGTTATAATGCGTGTGGTTCCACTGTTTTTGTCTCAAGGGTTTCTCACTTACTGTCGATAAGGTCGACCTCCAGTCTCCCTATGTTAGTTCCACCAAGCGAACCCTTGGTTATTTTGTCATTAGTTACAGAGTCTAATTTTGATAAACTGAACCAGTTACACCCTGTCGGGTATCTTGATGACCATCATGAGTTGGTTGAGTAGTGTTGACAATGGCTTTGATTATTGGCTCGTCTCTGTTTGATCGGGTTGATTACCCAGTTGTAATAAAAAATGATAGTTGGTATATAGTCGTTGCATTATTTTATTATGAAAGTTGAATCAATAACTCAACATGGTTTAATTGGTTGATTAGAGAAGTTTTAAAAAGGAATGATAATGGGCATACAATCATTGCCTCCTTTTGTTGTAACAGTTGGATTGATAACTCAGCATTGTTTTAATGGTTTGATTGGGAGTAATTGGATATGTACAGTCACAGAGATGCCTCTTTGCGTTATGTTTTTGTCTATGTGTTCCTACGGCATGGTAAAGATTGAATTGGTGGTTGTTGTTGCTATGTGTTTAATTTGCTCGATCAGGATTATTGCAACTTGAAAAGTTGATAATTGTGGCTCGGTTTTCTACTGTGTATGATTTATGGATATCGTGCATCGTATCGTTTTATTGCACCATCAGATATGGGCATAGGGTTTTTAGTAGTATGGTTTCATCGCAATTTAATTGTTAAATTGGTTAAAGGAATGGAATCGGACATGTTTTAAAAGAGCTTGTGTATGTGTTTGATTTGAGAAATTAATTTATGGGTAGTGGTGATGTTTTTATGTTGAAAAGAGTTGAAACAGATGACTGTGTGTTCCTTGGATTTTGTTTTAAATATGAAAGGGAAGTAAATGAAAAATAAACAAAAGTATTTTAAAAAGACGGGTGAAGTCATGAGGATTCTGAGTATGATTATTTTGTGTTAATTGAAATATTTTAAGGAAATTGAATGTGGACAGTGAACAATTTTTAAACACACAGTAATGGTTTAATTGGTGTTGGAATAGTTGTATTGAATACAGAACTATTTTATGGATTACTTAATTGGTTTTTCAAACAATATTCATTTTTTTTCCCTACCATTATTTCACTTTTCACTCACTACAATTCCCCTCGCCTTCCCATATACACTATCCACTGCCTGTTCCTAAAATTTAATTATAGTTAAGATAAGTTTTGTATTATGACAGTTAAGGGATCGTGGGGATGAATTATAGTGATATATTATTTTGGTTTATGATACAGTTGATTGTTTGATGTCTGTGAGCAGTAATCGTGATCTTTTCCCCCTCATTTTAACATTTTTCGCTCAATACAACCCCTCGCATATCCCAGAACCCTTATTCACCCCCTGCTCATTAACGATTATCAAATGATTGTATGGATTGGATTGCATGAGTCTGATATGTTGTTGAGCCAAATTGTATTTCATATTTTAAAAGAGTTGTCATGTATGGTTGTTAAAGAAACTATTTTCTAATCAATTATGCATACAGGAATGATATTTTTCAGCAAAGGTATCCATGGTATGGGTAACCAAGGAAGAGGTAATTGGAACAGGGTCCCTAGAAGGCCAAGATTCTCTATACACTTTGACGTAGGTTCACAAGAGTTAGGCCAGCTATTTCAAGCTGGGTTTTTTAACTGGATTGGGAAAGGAGTGGTCCAACCTAGGCCTGAAAGGCCTCCCTTGCAAACCCCACAGGTCCTTGGTATCCCCATGCCTTCTCATGTCTCACTGCAACCTGAAATTTCCGAAAACGACAGATGGCAAGAGATTGTCCACCCGGCAGTCTCCCAACATTGTGACTGGCATAACTTGTCTTTACCTACTCCCCCACCTATCAATCAAATTGTCCAAGTTGCCCCTGTCCACTCACTAGTTCAATCTTCCCATGCAAGCAAAAGGTTAAAAACTAAGGCCCACCATGCCCCTGACAAAGGAAAAGCCATTGCTGCCCCTTCCTCACCCTCAAATGACTCTAATAAATCAGTGTCCTCCTGCATGCATTTGAGAGATGATTGCTCTCATGTAATCTATGAGATTAGGCCTAAAGGCTCCACATAGCCTAAGGAAAATTCAGAGAAATCAAAAGGTGACAACAATAACAAGGGAAAGATTGCCTCCCATAGTGGAAAATATGGATTTTAAGTTTTTTTTTATTAATTGTTGAGAACAGTTGACTTCTGAAATTTTGGACAACACACTATTTTTTGGATATATGGGTAATATATTTTTGGAAATAATTTCAATTATCGTTGAGATAAATTGTCAAATATGAATGTGATGAAGGGAGTCACAAGGAGGGATGTTTTTTTTTATTAACTAGTTGTGTTATGATTGTTAAAAACTAAAGGGAGTCACAAGGGGTCCCACCTACTAGTTATTATTTATTTAAAAACCCTTATTATGATTTATTAATTTTCCCCCTTAACTAAAAA
>ML794423.1:314279-330717 GCA_009831015.1 Picea engelmannii | reverse complement strand
CCCCCTCGAAGAGGCTTATTATCTGAGATTATCTCTTTTTCAAGGTGTTGAGTACTTTTCCTGAGGTTTTTCTATGCTATATTGATGTTTGGTTCTTAACATAGGAAAAGTAGCATGCAGAGAATCCATGTACATAGTAATGAAGAGAAAGGGATTAAGAACTCAGTATGGTTAGGGTTAGGAAATAAATATCGGTGCATAAAAGAATTCACAAATAGTTATTAAAAGATCAGTAGAAATAGCGATGAACATATCAGAAAGAAGAGAACTAAAAACCCTAAAAAATGTGAGGAAAATCTATTACAGTCAGTTGAAATCTCAACTATTGATCGAAACTAAGTGGAAGGATGGGATAATTTTCAATACTTCAGCACTTCGTGACTTCGGCGATTACTGGAGACAAGGAAGAATCCATGAAAACCTGAAGTCATGAAATAAACGTCAACCATCGATCAAGAAGGAGATTCAGATGAGTTCTCAGCTGTTAAATCAAGATTTAATTTAGAATTAAATGTTGATCATTGATCTGTAATGGAAATGTTGAACTGTCAGATTGTACTAAAATATAGAAGGTGGTAAACTTTGACACTAACCACTCCGATGATAAGAAGTTTAGAAAAAACAAGTATACCCAAAGGTCGTAGCCCTGAAGTCCGAAAGTGAATGAGGGCAAGCAGATCTAGGCAATGCATGGTGACCATTGGATGAGGATAGGTGATTCCAATGGTGGTCAACTACGATACTAACCACTCTGACAAAAATAAGTATGAATCATGTAGGAATACACAAAGGTCAAAGCCCTGAAGTCACTAACTCATGTCGACCATCGAATCAAAGGAAGAGTTGGGAAATCCCATCGACCGTTGATCGACATAAAGTGGAAGGATAGGGTAAGCATTCAAATCCTGAAGTCTCGAAGTAATGCTAAATGTTGATCCATTTTGGGACCATTCTCGACCGTTGGATGAACTAGTGGAAGGATAGGATAAGTGAGGCCAAGGGAACAATGTCCTGGAGTAAACATAGGTTTTCAGATCAAGACAAGGAAAGATTAAACTATGAAAAAACATATTCGACACTTCTCCAATGATTGAAGGTTGATATAAATGTGAAAAGCCCCCAGATCCATGAAGTACCAAATCCACAAAGTGCAAATCCATGATCCAAGAGAGAGACATGTGGCAGGAGACAAAGATGACATGTGCCCAATCAAGTTATAACAAATTTCAAGGTCGATGTGGAACATAAGGACCTTGAAAGTCATGAATCAGGGTGACATGTGGCACATAGAATTAGGGTTCACATCATCTTGAGTGACGTCATCAAGCCATGTCACTTCGAGATGACTAACTTCGGGGATATCCAAGCTTATGTGATAAGCTAATGGTTGAAGGATGGAATCATGAAGTAACATTAATCATTGATCTAATTTGGGAGCATTCTTGATCGTTGATCAAACATAGTGGAAGAATAGAGTAAGCATGAGGTGTTAATTGACAGAAACTGGTCACCGACGTTTTATTACTTATTCGGTAGGTAAACCTATGGAGGAATTGAACTACTTCAGATTTATAGTAATCTAGAGTTCTGGAGTGATGAATCTATGAAGTTTCAGAGAAGGTGGCAATCATCCACCTCAACTTAAGATTAAGTTAGAGTCGTCGATCATCTAAACGAAAAAGTTCAACGAATGCGCAAGGATTAGACGAGACTAACAATATGATAACTTTGGGACTAATTATATCCATTGGATTAGCTAGCATGATATGTAACCACTCTGGAAGAATAAAAGGATTGCAAAGACCTGAATCCTGAAGGCTGAAGTACTAGAGAACTTGGCTTCAACACCAATCATGTGAAAAGGTAAAAAATATAATAAGGAGAGTAAAGGGGATAGAATTAAATAAGCCCTTGGACATTTAAATATGGTCTCATGTAGAAGAATAAGGGAGAAAGGAGAAAAGCACTAACATAACAACATTTTCAATAGCTAAGCCTGTGGTTTTGAGCCCACGGTCACAAAGGGAACTGGTTTGAAGAAAGCGCCTTTGCATAATTTGATTTCTATGAATAGTTAGGAACACGTGAAGTAATTTGACAAGATTAACACCATAATAGTACAGAGAGATAGTAAAATATTGAATGTGATTTTTTGAAGAACTATGGATGCAACAGAAGCATGGGAGCATTATAAGGAGTTAATCCATACCCGTGATCAACTCATGTAGACAAAATTCGAATCAAGATTAATATTCTAATTAATTGAGAAACTTACACAATAAATTAATGAATAAAAAGAGAAGATTATCTGTGTTAAATTAAATGAAGAGATGCAATGGTTCATGTCAAAAGACACAGTGGTTAAATCCTATACCTATTGAAATACTATATAAACTAGAACTAGTGGTGAATCTTAGGGTGTCTTGGTGGATTATATATATATATATATATATATATATATATATATAATGGATTGAATGTAAGTTAATTATATCAGGTTGGTGCCTGGTTACAAGTCAAGTCTTGTTATGAGGGTTGGATTCCTTACATCTCAATCTGATCTGAGATCATCAAGATGGGTCTTGTTATGAGGGTTGAATTCCTCATTTCTCAGTTGGATCTGAGAACTACAAGATGGGACTTGTATCAGAGAGTTGGATCTCTCATATTTAGTTGAAGTTGAAGATATTAAAGGATTGGTGTTATTTGTATTCATTCAATTTAAATAAATAAAAGAAAGATATTTTATCTACTTCATACAGTTTGTATTACACATGTTTGTGAATAATTAATTGAGATTCATATGTTTTATTTAGTTAATCTATGAAAGTGTGAAAAGTAGTCAAAAGTTCCAGACACTGATTCACCCCCCCTGTAATGTTCCCCAAATTTACCAAATAAAAAAAAATCTTAGGTGCATTAAATCTCTTTCTCTTCGAACAACTTATCTCAAAAGGCATACTATTATCATAGGTAGGTAGTTGTCATCACTATTAACTTTCTCAAGGTTTATGGTTTCCAGTTATTGATACAATTAACTACCATTATAATAGATTTTATCTTTGAGTTATTTCCTACTGCACAGTAGTCCTATACATAAAGGCCAAGGTAACTTCACCATACCCCAACCTCATATTTATATACATTAATACCACTAGCATTATGATATTTTCCATAAATATATATATATATATACACACACACACGTATTAATGTTTACAATATATATAGGACCTTTAGCATTATACCCATTTCTATGCATAAACGTTAACACTAGATTACAAAGGAAAACCCCACTCGAATTACAAAAATCCTTATGCATAGACATTGCTCATATCATATAGGGTCTATACGAATTTGAGTTCAAAGCATAGATTTCATACTTAAAAATAAAGGTTCAATGCATCTATCACAGTGTTAAAAATAAGGGTGGATTTATACTAACTTCTTAAGTAATATGCAGGCCCTTCCTCCAAAGGTGCAGGTTGAATTTCACCCACGGGCCTCCTCCTAAACGTTGTTCAAAATTTCAATGTTGAAGAGTGCTAGCCCTGCCCTGGCTACACCCTTCCTTTACATGACCATGATTGTGACGACTCACCTAACCAGAAGGCATTTCACGATTTCGTGCATCGGGACCTTCCAATTTTAGTTCACCTCCATTCTCCCAAGGTCTGAACTCCCGACTTCAAACACATCAGATCGACAGTCCTAATTTCCCCGCGATCAGACGGTCCAGATCCTTCTCTCACATATTCTATACTTCGCATATCGAGATTTTGGGATATCTCCCTCCTTCGAACCTCTGATTCCTGATTTCTCGATATCTCAGAGTGCCAAATCAACGACTCATACAACTTCATATTTGATGACTACTATCTCTCCTAAGATTTCAAATGTTGAAAGAATATTTCTCTTAACCTCCTTGCAACTCCACTGGATCTAACGGTCCATATCTCTCCTTGATCCAACGACTCAGATCAAATCACGAACTCGGGTTTTGCGAGTTCCCAAAACTCTTACCTTTGGATTCCCGAGTTGCAAACTACCGATAAGTCTATATCTACGGTCCACAATCCTGGTTCGATCGACAACTGCGATTAGGTCGTGAATTAGGACCTTGCAAGTTCTCACAACCTTAACCTTGGCTATCATGATATTCAAATCAGTGAAACGCTGATCTCTCACCACATGTCCTCTTGACAACGGATGAAACTCTAATGGATCTAATAGCCCAGATCTCTCCTTGATCCAATGTCTCAGATAAAATCACAAACTCTGGTTTCACAAGTTCTCAGAACTCTTACCTTTGGCTTCCCGAGTTGCAAACTCACGATAATCTTAGATATAGGGTCCACGATATTTCTTCGATCTACGGCTGCGATCAAGTCACAAAATCATACCTTGCAAGTTCTCATTGTTTGGAATCTGTTCGGATGGCCCAGATTTCTCCCTAAAGCCGATCTAACGGTTTCCATCGCTCCTCCTCCTGAGCTTGCAATTTCTTCCGACTTGGAAAAATTCTAAGTGTTCAAAGGTTTCACCCTTTGAAATTTCTTCTGTGAGACGACTGCTCTAGAAATTGCTTGCTTATGGGAACACCATCCCTTCTAAGCTTTCATTAATGGAATTTGACCTCTCTCGGGTCGACACTTTCCCCCTGCGTGTCAACTTGCATTGTTTCCCCTGATTTTTACGAACTTGAAACAAAATCTCTCTATGCGCCCTCCTTGCGCTTTGACTAACCTTCAGAGGGTTGTCTTTCAACACTTCATCCAAGTTTTGGCCTGATGCACTCCTTGCACAGATATTTCTCCAGAGTGTTCAGTAACTCTGTTTCTATTCCCTTGTCCCTCAAAGGGGTATCTGTGCCCTCTCGACAACTTCTACTCAAGAAATTATCCTTGAGTCAATAGAGTATTCAACAACTCTATGAGTTTCTATCCCTCGACACTTCTATTATCTCTTAACTTGAAATAGAGTTCTTTTGTGCACTCCTTTCACAACCTAAAGAACCCAGAACGGTTCCCACAAAATCTCAAATAGAGAAATTCTATCTACCCATGAAGATGAAATATAACATACATCTACATCATCAACTACACATAGATAATCATTCAAATGCATAAACATACAGCCGAATCATAGGTAGGAAAACAACTTTGTACTAGTCTCAGAATGTATGTACAATATTTACAAAAAAATTGGGCTACTACAAGGTTTCAACTCTCTCCCCCTAATAGTTTCAACTCTTTGGGTTAGACTCTTCCATTTTGGCATAGCATACACAGGTATTTCTAGTAAATTTACACTTACGAATATTCAACCTCTAGCAAACTGTAATAAATTTAAGCATGTTTAAACTTGAATCTACATTCATATTTATGCCCAATATTCCTAATATCAACCACAGATCGAATTGATATTTGTTTCCTATTACGGTTTAGAGAATACCTCACTTGAATACTAAATTTCACACATTCACCAATAGTTATCACACACAGTAGCTTTCTCATTTGCATTCATTTAACAAATTCAAAATGTAACAGTTTATTCTACGATTCATTTCATTCTACCAGCTGTTAACCCATAAAACAATTCAACAAGGAATAGGTAATTGTACATATCTGAACAAAGTGTTGGAACAACAAATGGAACAACCAAGTTCCACCCAACCATAGAACATAACAACCAATCTACTTTCTCCGTTGACCCCCTAGCCTGACCATAAATCCATGATGGCGAACCTCGAAACACCTCTTTCACTATAGTCCTCTTTCAAATCCCCAAATTCTCCTTACCTCACACTAAAAAATAGTGCTCATAACAACAAGTGACAGTATTTTCCAAATTCCAAAATTCTCCTTGCCTCACACTTAGAAATAGTGCTCATAACAGCAAGTCACCGTCTTTTTCCCAGCATACTTGGTAGTGTCCTGCCTCCTCCCATATGTTATTTATGAAAAAGAATCGTGTGCCTAGGTATTTTCCCCTTTTGAATTTTTGCAACTTTACAAATCCCTAATTTTCAGGGGCTACCAATGGCCAAATTCCTGATTTTCCACTTGGAAAATTCAGCCCTCATGTAGTTCAAGGTTGTTCCCCTCTCATGGAGTCATGTTCAACTGATTTCATCCTGACTGTTCCATTTGTCCCTTAGCAATAAATATAAAAATTATTTGTCTCTTACAAGTGTCATAGTCAAAGAGTTAGTTGGGAAAATCAATTTTTTGTCGAATCAGTCACAACAATTAATTACAATTAACCAAATTCTAAATTCAGAATTGTCATAAATGGAAATAATTTTCCAAATTCAAATTTTCCAAAAATGGAAATAAATTCCTAAGTGCATACCGACTTTAATAATCATTTATTTTTTGGGGGGATATTACATCCTCTCCCCATTTAGTACAGCAATGTCCTCAATGTTCATTCCTTTCTCGGAACAGGGTTGGATAATATTTCTGCAAATCTTCCTCCAATTCCCAAGTGGCCTCCTTAGGACTAAAGTGATTCCATTGCACTTTTACCTGGGCGACGTCTCTATTCCGTAGTACTGTCTCTCTCCTCTCTAGAATGCACATAGGTTCCTCTTGGAACTCACCTTTTGGTTCCACCTGCACCATGTTCCAATCAATCATGTGAGTAGGATCATGAACATATTTTTTTAACAAAGAAACATGAAATACATTATGAATTTAGAGTTGCAGGAAGTGCAAGTTGATATGCCACGGGTCCAATTCGAGCTAAGATCTCAAAAGGGCCACAAAACTTGGGTGCCAAATTGGAACAGTTTCCTCGCTTTAATAAACTTCTTCTTTCTTTGACTTTTAGATACACGTGGTCTCCAACTTGAAATTCCTGGTGTCTTCTTTTCAGGTCCATGTAACTTTTCTTTCTGCCATGTGCCTCCTTTAAATTCTACTGTAATTTTCTTACAGTATTCTCCATTTCCTGGAGCATTTCTGGTACCACCATGAGTCTGTCAACTGGGTTATCCTAGCTAATCAGAGTTGTACACTTTCTGTCGTACAATACTTCGAAGGGTCTCATCTTAGTCGATGTCTGGTAACCATTATTGTATGCAAATTCCACCAAGTGCAGGTAGTATTCCCACTTACATGGTTTCATCCTTAAATACCTTCGTAACATATATTCCATGATTTGGCTCATTTATTCAATCTGCCCATCCGTTTGTGGATGGTAGCTTGTGCTGAAATTCAAGTTAGTATTCAACCCTGCAAATAGTTCTTTGCAAAATAGAGATGTAAATTTTACGTCTCTATCCGAAATCACTACTTTAGGAATACAATGTAATCTAAAAATTTCCTTCATGAATATCTTTGCGATGTTAATAACTTTATAATTAGATTTTATAGGAATAAAATGTGCAGACTTGCTAAGCTTATCAATTACTACCATAATTGAATCATTCTGTTGTTGAATTCTAGGAAAACCTGTGATAAAATCCAGTGATATAGTCTCCCATTTCCATTCTAGTACAGGTAGAGGCTATAACAGGTTGACTGAGTGTTGGTGTTCAACCTTCACTTCTTGAAAATCTTGTCACTTAGACAAGTATTATGTTATCTCACCCTTCATATTAGGCCAATAAAATAACTTCCTTAGTGTTGTTACCATTTTTTGGTATCCCGGGTGACCAAAATATGGTTTCTTGTGTACTTCGTCCAAAAATGTTAACTTTAATTCAGTAGAATCTGGTATGTATAACCTATTTTTGAATCTTAGTAGACCATTTTTGTCCAAACTTAGATCTGTTCTGTCTAATTTTTCTGCATTATTTTGTAAATCTTCCATTGTTTTAATGTATTTTTCATCATTATTACTTGCATCATTTATCCTTTGCTCAATGTCACTTTTGGCCTTGATAATGTTTATCTCAAACAACTCATGAATTCTTCTACTTAAAGCATCTGCCACTTTGTTTTCCTTACCCTTGATGCGTCTTACCTTGAAGTCGAATTCGCTCAAGAAGGACAACCATATTGCTTGCCTTGCGTTAATGTATGGTTGACTAAACAAGAATTTCACACCACTGTTATCGGTTAGCAACATAAATTTTTGTCCCATTATATAACGTCATCACATTTTTAATCCATGGATGAGAACTACTAATTCCAAGTCATTAGTGATGTAGTTTCGTTCATTCTCTTTTAGTTTTTGGTACTCGTAACAAATAACGCGCCCTTCTTGAGTTAGGACACCTCCCAAACCTTCTTTGCTTGTATCCACATAGACTATGAAGTCTTTATCTGGGTCTGCTACCCTTAAAATCAATGCGGTTTTTAAGAGTTCTTTTAACTTATTAAAATTGTCCTGACATTTCTGGGTCCAATTAAATTTGTTTCCCTTTTTCTATAGGGATGTTATGGGGTATACAATCTTAGAGAATCCCTCTTTAAATCTACGGTAGTACCCGATGATTCCCATGAATGACCGGATGCCCGCTACATCCTACATGTCCTAGCTACTGTATGGTCGACTGCAATACCTTCTTCAGATATTACATGTCCTAGCTACTGTATTTTCTTTTGATAAAAATCCCATTTATCAAATTTAGCGTACAGTTAGTGTTTTCTTGGAGTTTGCAATACTATCCTTAGATATTCTTCGTGTTCTTCTTTTGTTTTCGAATACACTAGGATATCGTCAATAAATACCAAAACAAAATTATCCAAGTACTGACTAAAAATGCTATTCATTAAAAACATAAACGTTGCTGGTGCGTTAGTGAGACCAAATGGTATAACAACAAATTCATAATGTCCATATCTCGTCCTGAACGTTGTTTTACTTATGCCTTCATCCTTTATTCTAACCTAGTGGTGACAAGATCTTAAATCCAATTTAGAAAAAAAAATTGCCCCTTCCACTTGATCAAACAGATCATTGATTCTAGGTAGAGGGTACTTGTTCTTAACAATCATTTTATTTAATTGTCTATAATCAATGCATAATATTAGAGTTTCATCTTTCTTTTTAGCAAAAAGGACCAGTGCTCCCCACGGTGAGACACTGGATCTAATGTAATCCTTATCCAACAATTCTTGTAGTTGAATTTTTAACTCTGTTAACTTGGGTAAACTCATCATGTAGGGTGCCTTAGATATAGGGGTTGAACCAGGAAACAGATCGATAGAGAAGTCTATCTCTCTTCTTGGGGACAGTTCAAGTATTTCATCAACAAACAAATCTCTAAAATCATGTAAGACAGAAAAATCTTCTAGGATAGGTTTATTTTATTTTTCCAACATATTTGTCACTTGGATAGCGTAAATCTGACAACCCTTACTCATGCAATTCTTAAATTGCATTGTTGAAATATGCCTAAATGAGACTGGTTTTTGAATGCCTTGTATTGTCCTAACAGTTTCGTTTTCGTCTTTGTAAGTGAGTGATTTTTCATAACAATCCAAAACTGATTTATGTCTCTCTAACCAGTCCATCCCAATAATCATATCGTAAGACCCTAACAGTAGAATATTTAGATTTATCTTTGTGTTTTGACCACCTAAACTGAACTCACGATTAGAAATGAAATTGGTTACTTTTTTTTTTGTTCATGTTGCTAGTTGTACTAGCCAAGATTTTGCATGTCTTACTTTCTTAAGTTTATTTGAACCCACTACACTAGGAGCAACATAACTCAAAGTAGCCCATGGATCAATTAAAACAGAAACACGATTATTTTTAACTTTACCTTCAACTTCCACTACAGTGGACTGGTGATCACCTTGTTGGCCATCCACGAGTGCATTGATCATGTGTATGCTTCTATCCACATCTCCCACAGTAGAGGCTTCCTGCAGGTTGTGAACCGTAGTCCTTGCTGCATAAGTTAAATGCAGACAATTCCTCCTTAAGTGAGGTTCTCCACATTCCCAACATTTTTACAATTCTCTGGGGATATCCCCAAACTTCTTCGTTCCCAGATTAAATGATTTACCTCCCCCCTTGGGTTTTCTGGTTATTGGAGTGAAAATCATTCCTTGGAAAACTCTTTGTTGCATTTTGGAAAGGGGTTGGTTGATAGCCCTTCTTCTGCTGGTTCATTCTATCTTGTTTCTTGTCTTTCCAAGCCTTGGGAAATTCAATCTGTTGTTTGTATTGATCGTAACATATTCGATCCTTCCTGAAAAATTATCTTAAGGAATTGGGGTTGTCAAAATCGATTATGTCCTAATAGGACTATGGTAAGTAGCTCAAGAACCACTGGATTTTAACTTTGTCCTCCCAGATATAAGGCACGAACCTTAATAATTCCAGGAATTTGTTTATCAGGTCATCCATATTCATTTGACTGAGTCGTAGCTCATAAAACTCTTTGGTTTTTATTTCATAGTAACTTTTAGATAAATATTGTTTCTTAAATTATTTCTTGAAATCTGACCACTCCATCTGTTTCTCCTTTAGGCCCTTGAGCAACTTTAGGTCCTGCCACCATATGATTGTTTTTCCTTTCAGGTTATAGATGACCATTCTGACCTTCATGTTGCTAGAATAATTGTAGATCTGGAAATACTTTCTTATGTCTAGTAACCATGCTTTAGCCTCCTCCCCTATCCTGGATTCTCCATCAAAGGTGGAAAGTTTTATTTTCGTAAACTCTCCTTCCAGGTGATCCACCTATTTCCTTTTTCTTCCTATGATTGTTTTATCTTCTGCTGATGGTGTGCCTTCAGAAGAGCTATCCCCTTTTTCTTTTTTGGGACCTGAATTTTTGGAGGCTCTTTTGCTGACCTCTTCTTCCTCATTATTGTCATTTGGGCTCTTCTTTGTTACTATGCTATGCAGTAGCACTTCATTTATTTCTTGTTCTTCTTGTTGTGCATTTTTTTAGTTTCTCATTGTATTGTTTGAAAACTTGCATCTCCATAATAAGATTTCTCATGGTTTCTAGAACCTCGGTAGTTGAAATTCCTTCACTGTTCTGCCTAGGTTCTTCAGGAGGTCCTTTCTCAGGATTCTCCTCGAGTCTAATCTCTTCTTCATTCTGTGTTTCCATTATCACAACATAAATATTTTATTTTTTTTGTAACAGTAAGCGTTTTGTTAGTTTTTTTATTAAACCAAAAAAAACATATACTAAACCACATTTTGGCCCTGTTTTAAGGTCCTAGTATTGTAACCTTTGCTTTGATACCATATGTAATGTTCCCCAAATTTACCAAAAAAAAAAAAAAAATCTTAGGTGCATTAAATCTCTTTCTCTTCGAGCAACTCATCTCAAAAGTCATATGTTATCATGGGTAGGTAGTTGTCGTCACTATTAACTTTCTCAAGGTTTATGGTTTTTAGTTATTGATACAATTAACTTCCATTATAGCAGATTTTATCTCTGAGTTATTTCCTACTGCACAATAGTCCTATACATAAAGGCCAAGGGTAACTTCGCCATACCCCAGCCTCATATTTATATACACTAAGCCCACTAGCATTATGATCTTTTCCATATATATCTATATCTATATCTATATCTATATATATATATATATATATATATATATATATATATATATATATACACATATTAATGTTTACAATATATATAGGACCTTTAGCATTATACCCACTTCTATGCATAAACGTTAACATTAGATTACAAAGGAAAGCCCCACTCAAATTACAAAAATATTTATGCATAGACATTGCTCATATCATATAGGGTCTATACGAATTTGAGTTCAAAGCATAGATTTCATACTTAAAAATAAAGTTTCAATGCATCTATCGCAGTATTAAAAATAAGGGTGGCTTTATACTAACTTCTTAATTAATACGCAGGCCCTTCCTCCAAAGGCACAGGTTGAATGTCACCCATAGGCCCCCTTCTGAACATTGTTCAAAATTTCAACGTTGACGAGCGCTAGCCATTCCCTGGCTACACCCTTCCTTTACATGACCGCGGTTGTGACTACTCGCCTAACGAGAAGGAGTTTCACGATTTTGTGCATCGGGACCTTCCAATTTTAGTTCACCTCTGTTCTCCCGACTTTAAAAAACTCGGATCGACGGTCCTAATTTCCCTACGATCAGACGGTCCAGATCCTTCTCTCGCGAATTCAGGACTTTGCGTATCGGGATTTTGGGATAGCTCCCTCCTTCGAACCTCCGATTCTTGATTTCTTGATATCTCAGAGTGCCAAATCAATGGCTCATACTCGTTCAGATATAATGGCTACTATCTCTCCTGAGATTTCGAATGATGAAAGATTCTTTCCCTTAACCTCCTTGCAACTCCACTAGATCTAACGGTCCAGATCTCTCCTCGATCCAACGAATGAGATCAAATCACGAACTAAGGTTTTGCGAGTTCCCAGAACTCTTACCTCTGGCTTCACAAGTTGTGAACTCCCGATAATTGTAGATCTATGGTCCATGATCCTCCTTCGATAGACGACTGCGATCAAGTCATGAACTTGGACCTCGCGATTTCTCATGACCTTTACCTCGACTATCTTGATCTACAAATCAACGAAACATTGATCTCTCGCCATGTGTCCTCTTGAAAATGGATGGAACTCTACTAGATCTAATGGTCCAGATCTCTCCTTGATCCAATGACTTAGATCAAATTGTGAACTCTAGTTTTGCGAGTTCCTAGAACTCTTACCTCTAGCTTCCCGAGTTGCGAACTCCCGATAAGCCTAGATCTAGGGTCCACGATCTTTCTTCGATCGATGGCTGCGATCAAGTCATGAAATTAGACCTTGTGAGTTTTCATTGTCTGGACTCTAATCGGATGGCCCATATTTCTCCCATCATTCGATCTGACGGTTGTCGTCGCTCCTCCTCCTGATCTTGCACTTTCTTCCAACTTGGAAAAATTATAGGTGTTCAAAGGTTTCTCCCTTTGAACTTTCTCCTGTGAGCCGACTGCTCTAGAAATCGCTTTCTTATGGGAACACCATCCATTTTGAGATTTCGTTAATGGAATTTGACCTTGCCCAGGCGCACACTTCCCCCCTGTGTGTCGACTTGCACTATTTCCCTTGATTTTTACGAACTTGAAACAAAATATATTTTCGCGCCCTCCTTGCACTTTGACTAACCTTCAGAGTGTTGTCTTTCAACACTTCATCCGAGTGTTGGCCTGATGCACTCCTTTCACAGTTGTTCCTCCAAAGTGTTCAATAACTCTATTTCTATTCCCTTGTCCCTCGAAGGGGTATATGTGCCCTCTCGAAAAATTCTACTCAAGCACTCCTCGTTGTGTTGACAGTGTATTCAACAACTCTGTGAGTGTCTGTCCTTTGAAACTTCTCTTATCTCTTAACTTGAAATAGAGTTCTTCTGTGCACTCCTTGCAGAGCCTAAAGAACGAAAAACGGTTCCCACAAACTCACAGATAGATAAATTCTATCTAACCATGCAGATGAAATCTAACATACATCTACAACATCAATTACACACAGATAATCATTCAAATGCATAAACACACAGACAACTCATAGGTAGGAAAACTGATTTGTACTAGTCTCAGAATTTTTGTACAATATTTACAAAAAACTGGGCTACTATAGAGTTTCAACTCTCTCCCCCTAATAGTTTCAACTCTCTGGGTTAGACTCTTCCATTTTGGCACAACATACACAGGTATTTCTGGTAAATTTACACTTACGAATACTCAAACTGTAGCAAACTATAATAAATTTAAGCATGTTTAAACTTGAATGTACATTCATATTCATGCCAAATCTTCCTAATATCTGTTGGAAGATTGGTTCTTGTCATTGATGTCAACCCTAGTCATGGGTTTTGGACCACAATATTGATGAAGGTATTTGTACATGAAGTAAAATGCACATGCAGATACAACACCCATTGATGGATAATATACATCATGTTGTTTTCGGTGGTATGTGACACGTCACGTGGATCCTCATGGTTGAGGAGAAATGATTTTTTGAAGATGACAAAGTGAATTGAAGAAGGAAGTACATGTAGGTCCTGAAGACAATTAAAGAAAAGAATTACAAAATAAGAAAGTGTCAGGTCGGCCCTAATGTTAAAAGGAAGTGACATAAATGGTATAAATAAACATCATTATACATTCATTTTACACAAGCCAAATTTCAGAGGAAATAAGAAGAAAAGAAGGTCGGATTTCAAGGGAGGATGAAGTCTTTTGGTGATGTGTTCTAAGGTATGTTATTTTCAGGTCATCTTACTATTTTTTCTATAACGTTTTTTCTAGAATGATTCAGATGGTGAAATTTCTATAGTATTGAGAAGACATATCAAGGTACCTCTGGTAAAAATTTCAGCTCTTGATTCGCTATAATTATGGATATACACTCTGTGGAAGATAGGGTTTGTGGCCAATCCTGAAGCTAGTCAATAAACAAGTGTTTTGGGTAAAACAGTCATAACGTCTTCATCGAGAATCCAAATGAAGTGGGACAAATTTATTTGGAAAGAGTACGGACATTAGTTTCTTATGCGCGATTTTCAGAATGAGATGTTAATTATCGAGCACGAAAGATTCTGTGCAAATTCACTCTCCTGAATAGACCATAATTGAATAAAGTCTACCATTCTTTCTATAACCTCTTTTTGGGGAGGATTCAAGGAGTGAAAATTGGAGGAGTTTCAGAGAATACATTGAGTAATATTATCTATAGGATCAGAGTAATTCAAGAATTGAAGAATTTTAGAAATTGAAGAAGTCTCAGGAATCATTATCAGGTTCTATGTGATGATTGGTTGATGGTGATGATTTAATGTAATGTTTTATTATCTATCATATATTATTGGGTGGAAGGAAGGGGAAAGGATAGAGAGTTCAACTCTCTCTTGATATTGGAGGATTGTATCTTCCTCTTGGAGGTTTATCCCTCCCTTTAAATTTGGAATCTGTAGCTACCTTTGGAAGTCATTACTTCCCTTGAACAATAACTATTGATTATTTCTCATATATTGTGCATGGTGTACTGTGGTGTGTTTGTGTAACTCTTATACTATTGTTCATTTCTCATTTTATATAATTGAATGGTTTAAGTATAAGTTGAAAAAGGTTTTAAATTGTACTTGATACCGCTTCACCCCCGGCTTAGTATCAACAATTAGTATCAGAGTGGGTTACCTTCAGTATAGTTAACCACTCGAAGGAAGATCCTATGCAGAAATGGAAGACAACATTCCAAATGGGATTCCACCATTTGATGGAAGAAATTTTAAATACTGGAAAAATAGAATGGAAACTTACTTGAAATCGCTTAAGGAAGATGTTTGTCTCTCAGTTGCTTCAGGATACAATTCTTTGAAGAAACCAAAGACTGCAACTCAGAAGGAAGTAAACAGGAACAACAAACTGACAATAGATACCATCCTGGATGGATTGACAGATTTAGTGAAATCCAAATTGGGATCATGTGCATCAGAAAAATATCTTTGGGACAAGCTACAAGACCTTTATGAAAGGGAAGAAGCAACAAAATAAGAAAAAGTTGAAGAAGATTACAACTTCTCATATTTCAAAGAAGAAAATAGAGGTCAGTTCTTTTGCTTTAATTGTGAAGGAGTAGGACATGTTGAATTTGAATGCCTTCATCCAAGGATTGAAAGAGATGACAATGAAGAAGAAGAAAATTATGAAGTAGAATTGATTCAACAAGAAGATGAGAATCTTAAAAAATTGAAGCATGTTGAGATTGAAAATAGCAAGCTCAAAGACACACGTAGAAAACTAAGAAGTGAATTGGGTAGTTATGAAAAGACAGTTGTCAGCTTAAAGAAACAATTAGAAGAATTTCAGAAACTAAGAGAAGAAACCATTTCCTAGAAAACTCTACTCGAAGAAGTAAGAAGAATAGAAGAAGTAAAGAAGGTCCAAATGATCAAGAAAGAAGAAGATTGTGAGAAACTTGAACAAGAAGTTGTCTCATTGAGGAAGAGATTAAGAAACTCTCAAGTGCCAAAAGAATTAACACATCTTGGATGCATGGGTGAAATTTCATACAAAGAACATGTAAATACCAACAAGAAGGTTGAAGAAAGAGCTACACAGACAGTTGATGAGAAGTGGACCAGGATACCAAAAAGAAGGAATGATTACAAAAGAGATGAATATCCAAGAAGACCTCCTACCTTCAGGAATCGAAGAAGCTTCAATCAATATGAAGGAAACTACAGAGGAGTATATCATGAACCCAGATGGACTACATCACAAAGAAGGTCACTTACTCCCAGGTATCAAAATTTCTTTCTTGGTCATTATTATACTTGCAAAAATTTTGGACATAAGGCAATTAATTGTAAAATCAATGAAAGGAATGAATATGCAAGAAACATGAATGGTGTAAACAGAAGATATGGAAATAATCGTGGATTTGTCAACATAATTTATAATTCATTTTACCCATTGATGGACAAAAATATTGTATGCTACAAATGCAATTATCTTGGTCACAAAGCA
>ML794423.1:290414-313445 GCA_009831015.1 Picea engelmannii | reverse complement strand
CCTAATGTTAAAAGGAAGTGACATAAATGGTATAAATAAACATCATTATACATTAATTTGACACAAGTCAAATTTCAGAGGAAATAAGAAGAAAAGAAGGCTGGATTTGAAGGGAGGATGAAGTCTTTTGGTGATGTGTTCTAAGGTATGTTATTTTCAGGTCATCTTACCATTTTTACTATAACGTTTTTCTAGAATGATTCAGATGGTGAAATTTCTATGGTATTGAGAAGACATATCAAGGTACCTCTGGTAAAAATTTTAGCTCTTGATTCACTATTATTATGGAGATACACTCCGTGGAGGATAGGGTTTGTGACCAGTCCTAAAGCTAGTCAATAAATAGGTGTTTCGGGTAAAACAGTCATAACTTATTCATCGAGAATCCAAATGAAGTAGGATAAATTTCATTGGAAATATTAAAAACTTTAGTTTCTTTTGTGCAAGTTTTCGAATCGCATGTTAATTATTGAGCGTGGGGCATTCTGTGCAAGTTCACTGTCTTGAATAGACCAAAATTGAATAAAGTCTACCATTCTTTCTATAACCTCTTTTTGGGGAGGATTCAAGGAGTGAAAATTGGAGGAGTTTCATAGAATACATTGAGTAATATTATCTACAGGATCAGAGTACTCCAAGAATTGAAGAATTGTAGAAATTGAAGAAGTCTCAAGAAGCATTATCAGGTTCTATGTGATGATTGGTTGATGGTGATGATTTAATGTAAAGTTTTATTATCTCTCATATATTCTTTGGTAGAAGGAAGGGGAAAGGATGGATATTTCAATTCTCTCTTGATATTGGAGGATTGTATCTTCCTCTTGGAGGTTTATCCCTCCCTTTACATTTGGAAGCTGTAGCTACCTTTGGAAGTCATTACTTCCCTTGAACAATAACTATTGATTATTTCTCATATATCATGCATGGTGTACTGTGGTGTATTTGTGTAACTCTTATACTATTGTTCATTTCTCATTTGATATAATTGAATGGTTTAAGTATAAGTTGAAAAAGGTTTTAAATTGTACTTGATACTGATTCANTTCCCCCCCCCCCCCCCTAGTATCAACAATATCAACCATAGATCGAATTGATATTTGTTTCCTATTGCGGTTCAGAGAACACCTCACTTGAATAAGAAATTTCACACATTCATCAACAATTATCATACACAGTAGCTTTCTCAGTTACATTCACTGAACAAATTCAAACTGTAACAGTTTATTCTACGATTCATTTCATTCTACCAGCTATTAACCCATAAAACAATTCAAAAAGGAATAGGTAATTGTACATATCTAAACAACGTGTTGGAACAACAAATGGAACAACCAAGTTCCACCCAACCATAGAACATAACAAACAATCTACTTGCTCCGTTCACCCTCTAGCTTGACCATGAATCCATGAGGGCGAACCTCAAAACACCTCTTTTTCTATAGTCCTCTTTTAGATCCCCAAATTCTCCTTGCCTCACACTCAAAAATAGTGTTCATAATAGAAAGTGACAATCTTTTCCATATACCAAAATTCTCCTTGCCTTGCACTTAGAAATAGTGCTTATAACAACAAGTCACCATATTTTCCCCAGCATAATCAGTATCTTCCTACCTCCTCCCATATGCTATTTATGGAAAAACATCTTGTGCCTAGGTCTTTTCCCCTTGGGAATTTTTGCATCTTTACAAATCCCCGATTTCCAGGGGCTACCAATGGCCAAATTCCTGATTTGCCACTTGTAAAATTCATCCATTAGGTAGTTCAAGCATGTTCCCCTCTCATGGAGTCATGGTTAGCTGATTTCAACCTGGGTATTCCATTTTTCCCTCAGCAATAAATATAAAAATTATTTGTCTCTTACAAGTGTCATAGTCAAAGAGTTAGATGGGCAAATCAAATCTTTGCTCAATCAGTCGCAAAAATTAATTACAATTAACCAAATTCTAAATTCAGAATTGTCACAAATGACAATAATTTTCCAAATTCGAATTTTCCAAAAATGAAAATAAATTCCTAAGTGCATACCGACTTTAATAATCATTTATTTTTGGGGGGTATGTTACACCCTCTTAGTGTTAGTATTTGTTTTAACAGGAGGTGGAGAACCCAGGCGGCAGTACCCTCCTTCTGGTTGGAGCTAGAGAATTCAGGGAGTTGTAGCTTCCTTCAGGTTGGAGCCTGAGAATAGGGGGTTGGAGCCTCCTTCCAGTTGCAACTGGATAATTTGGAAGTTGGTTCTTCCTATGAATGAATTCTTGATATATATAAGAAAGCATTACATGGTTTTCTCCCATTTGGGTTTCTATGTAAATGTTGGTGTACTTTGTTCTTGATGTGATGCTACCTATGTTTACATGCTTAAGATATATATATATATATATATATATATATATATATATATATATATATATATATATTGGATGCATTCATAGATGATACACTAATGATATATTGTTGAACATTGTCATTAAAGTGAAAGAATATATATTGTGGTTAAAAGTGGTATAAAGTAATCATAATGATTCACCACCTCTCAATATTCCAATTTTTTTTCCAAATATTATTGTTGTATTGGATCTATACTCAATTAGAGGTTGTCCCCTTAAAAAGTCCCATGAAAATTACTCTCTTTCATATACATTAAATATCATTGTCTCTCCTATTTCACTTTTATTATGTATATTTCTTTAAATATTGCTCATAATTTACTATTCTACTTATGTAGTGTAAATAAACTACATAGAAAAAACCAAATACAACCAACTTATATGTAAGCAACTCTTTGAAAAAGATATGTTTTTCAAAATAAAATAAAAATACCAAACATCCACTTCCTTTTTAAAACAATTTAAAATAAAGGTTCTAAAAATGGGCCAACGTGGTTGGTTGGGTTGTAAGTCTCCCACCCCAAAAGGATTTGATCATTAAAATAAAAGATAATGGGTTTAAGTATCTCTTAAAATTTAATTTAAAAAAAGATCTAAGAGATAATTTTTCTCCAACAGAACAATCCATTACGAATATGTTTGAATTCAACATCATATTTTTATAGATTAAAATGCTTTGAATTATATAAGAGATAAGCTTGATTTTTTTTAATATTTACTATTATCCAATTAATAAGTAGAATTAATTTCATTTTAAGAGGGCCCTATTCATTTCTATAGAGATAACATTATACAGGAGGGGGGTCTTTGTCATTGAGTTTTACCTTAGTAAAAAGTAGGAGGAATTTGGACAAATGCCCTCTAGCTCTAAGTCCATGCAAAAATTATGTTTAATAGTCTTAAATATTTCTTTCTTGTTTTAACCAAATAACACTAAGATTCACTAATAATGAAAGTTGTCTTTTGATTTTCATCATGATTAGAGTTGAAAGGAATATATTCATAGGTTTGAAGGTTTTTGGTAGAAGTTTGCGATGAGTAGATTAGTAAGAAATTAAGACCCTTGAATAAAATGATGTCCATATATGTTCATAATGTAACTATTTTTATAGAAACAATTGAAATGATTTTGACTTTAGTATAGATTGAAACATATTTATCTAGGAAGAAAATATCTATTTTTTACTAAAAAAAATGAGAATTAAAGGAGGATTTTATGGAGGTTTTAGTGTAAAGCTATGAGAAAAAATATTCAAAATAACCTCTATTGAAGCCTCTATGATTTAGAATGGAAGATGTTGCAAACAAATTGCAAAGATTTTTATAACTACATTTTGGTTGATAGTGTTGGAATGTGCTTCTTTGGAAGGTAATTATGTCTAGTGTTATGTAGTAAGAAATTATAATCTTATATAAAAGAGTTATCCCACATTCATCATGGAGTAAAACACTCTTGGTATCGTTTATTATATAAAGAGGTGAAATTGCATTTATCTCACATGTATTATTGGGATGTAATTCCTCTATATCTCTTGGTATATAATAGAGGTAATATAGACCCATGATATACAATGAAAAATAATTATATTTGTAAAGGATAATGTTTTTTTGGAGGTTCTCTCAAGTGTAAGATTGGATATTTCTGAAAAATAAAGAAGACAATACCTTCCCTTGGATTTTTCCCCATTTTGGGGTTTTAACATGTATAGTTACTATGCTACACTTATACATTGCATTTAAAAAAAAATCTGATCTCATTATTATCTCCAAAATATATATTTCAACCAAAATCAACTATTGAAGTCCATTTGCAATGGATGTTTTTTGTTGGGTGTAATGTTTAACTAGCTACCTCACCCGCCAATCCACTCTCCAATCAGAGACCATATGGACCATACAAATTGTATTTTTTTTATGTACAACCCTATTTTTTGGAATTTTGTAGGTGTAAGAGGCCAACTTGTTTGTTTTAAGGGTTGATTAAATGATTAAGAGTTCGGTTTTCATTATTGTAGGTCATTTAGTTGTTGCATAGGTTGATCTGAGTTTGATCTAGATTGTTGGAGGCCGATCTGAGTATGATTTGTATTGATGGTTATCGTTTATCTTTTGTAGAGGCTAATCTAAGTTCGATCTGCATTGTTGGAGGTCATTTAACTATTGCAAAGGTTGAACGAACACATTTTTGTCGAGGGAGGGTTTCTTGGTGTAGATATGAGGGTTTATTTCCTTCGTACGACCCATTGTTTTAGTTAGTGGTTCATCCAATCTCTTTTTCAGTTAGTCAAGTCTTTTAGTAGAAAACCAAGGCATTTTTCTTCATATAAAAGGGTTTCTATGCTTCATTATCTCTTTGTGCATATGACCAAGTCTGTACACTCGTGAATTGACTTCCTCATGCACTGTGCAGCCTCAATTTCAACTGGGTTCTCTCTCTTTTCTCATATCTAGGATGTTTCTTTCATTCAATAGAGGTAGCCAAGGTATTTGGAAACCGATTTCTCAAATCTAGGGTAATTTACTTCAGAAAGATGATTGATATTCTCAAGAGTAAGAATCTATGGTGGTTAGCTAATGGTGAACATAAGAAACCTACTAATGCTAAAGACTTGATTACATGGGAAGAACAATGTGATCAAGAAAGAGGACTCATTGGTCAAATGGTTTTAGATAGTATTTAGGTACATATTGAGGATGAAGATAGCTCGGTTGAGGTATGGGAAACTTTAGATTCTTTATTTGATAAATATGATGATGTATTGTTATGAGAAAAATCTCTATATGGCTAGGGGTAAACCACAATAGATGGAATGACACATAGAAATCAACTCTAATCCTAGTTATTATATACAAATTAAATGCTAACAAGACAAGGCTAAGAGTCTACCTTGTCCGAACGTTCAAAGAAGACCACCGTTGAGCACACGAACCAAAGCTTTATGCCTGCAGCTTGTCCTTAACAACCAAGATGTGCAAGGATATGGTGATAATATATAATTTTAGCATATAAATTAGCATAATACATTAACATACATGACAAATATTCCCATGGAATAATAATTCAAATATTTGCAAGATATCAATTGGACGAGAAAATATTATTTCTATTAAAATAATTAGGAGAAGTACATAGGTGACAAACTTCTATAACAACACATATCAGAACCAAGAAACTAAGTCCCTCCAGTTGGGCCTCCACCCATTCAATCCTCCACCAAAGGAAAACTCATATATATGAGTCAATGAGGTTCTCCATCACAACGAAGGAAGCTCTTGGGTCCTAAACAATGCGTTTATACTTTCAAGGACAAAGGGATGCATACTCAATATGAAGTGAAATTTCTCTAGAGTGTCTTTGCTCTCAAAGTTGAATTGTTGAATTCCATCAAGCCTTGGATGTGGCTCAATTTATAGCCTTAAAATGGAACTGAAAGGACAAGTATAAGTGTTTCCAGTATAAGGAAGGTGAAGGATTATGGATCTCATGACATGGCATGGAAACCCAACATAATTTTTAATTTTGAGCACCAAACATAATGTATGCGAAATGCAGTGGAGAAACTTGCGTATATGCTGGTTGTATAACTGATAGGGCATCCATATGCTAGAAAATGTTCTTTTATGGCTCTGTAATGAACAAAAAGGGGAATTCACGTTTACAAAGGGTAAAGGAAGGCCATCCAAGGATGTTGCATGGAGTGAGAAAACATTTGGTGTAATATATGCTCCCTAATGTGTGAGGTCAAAGGACTATCTGCGATGGTCGAAATCCATTATAATTCCCAGAAGTGGAGTAATTAAGACTCATCTGGAAGTACTAGTTGCTCATAAGAATATTACAATACATGTTGACTATGTACACATGGTTTCCAATCTGAATTACACTGCAGATCCATGTGGAAATATATCAAATAGTTTTTCATGTCCATGAATAGGCACTACAAAACATACATATGCCATGGGTTTTCGCAGTCACAAACAAGACGCAGTGGAATCCAGTCTCAAAATCAAATGAATATATCTGTACATAATGGAGTACAATCTGATCTCCCATGATGACTGAAGTCATATAGGTACTCGTCCAATGAAAGACAACAATAGATGATGATTTTTTCTACTATAGGATGGAGGTGTTTGACACTATCTGCCGAAGGTCCAAGTCTACATCATGTGAATAGAGGATTTGAGGTCAAATACAATGAGACTTCATTTGATTACTGGTCATTAAGGTATACCATTAAAAAATGAAAGACAACCCAATGATAATTAAAGTAGGTATCAAGGCACTGAGTACATTCTAAAAGTGTGAATAAGGGTGTTGAGGTCAAACACTTGAACAATCCATCGATCATGAGACATTGATGTATTCCCAACTATCAATGGTAGGAGAAACTACCATTGATGACTACAAGCCTCTAGGTACTCATAGGTCTCTAGATCTCATTTCTAGAATAGACGAGTTGAAGTCGATGGAAGGAGACCCGTTGAAAGAAGAGCATTAAGGAATCTCTCATCATCCAAGATGAGGTATAAAGAAATAACTTGATGATTAGGAGGATCTCGGATGAATATGATGTTCATGAAATAACAACCCTATGCATCCCTTGCATGCACCAGATGCAAGTAGTGCATGAGAGAAACCCTCTACATAGTAGTGAATAAGGAAAAATGTCTGCAAAGGCGAGGAAACCACCAATAAGGCCAATGGAATCGAAGGCACTACACAAATCCCAATGTGTGAATATATTTCTTTCCATCGAACATAAGGGAAACCCCCCAATCAACGACCAATGAGGAAATGGAATATGTTGGGTTCAAGGTTACCTACCCATAATGAAATAGGCCCAGGGTGCATGGTAGGACAACAACTTCATGTGACTCTGAGATACACTGAGGGTATGGAAGACATGAAAAGTAAAGAGTTATGAGAAATGGTTGAAAAAATCTCATAGAATTCCTTTGAACAAGAGCATGAGAGACATGGAAAAATCAGGAAAAATAGAATTGATGATAAAAATTTGTGATGCAGGAGGCATCAACAAACTCTCCATAGGGACTGGAAGAATAACCAATCGGAGGAGTAAACTCTAAGTAACGAGATCAACTTCCTAAGGTCATTATAAACCCAAACTTTGGATGAAAATGGAATCAAAAGTTTGTGCTATGTTCAAAGGAGACACAATTACTACTGATATGAGACAATATTATTTTCCCACCCGTCTTTTTTGGTGTTTTCATAGGCAAAGAAATGCTATGATACATGAAAGAAAAAAAGTGTCACGAGAAAGAAAATAGATTTGAGTAGCAGAACATACCTATGCTCAATGAAAGGAAGTGCATGAGGGGCATGTACACTCAGGGGGATGTTTCCTTTAAGGGTACAGGGTGTCAGGCTACAAAGGATATATGGAAGGAACTTCTTGGCTAGTGATGCAAATTGCTAAGGTAGGAGGCTTTTAACAAGAAAGCGGGAACCGATAATAGGATCAATAATGCAAGCGGGATAATGGAATGAAATTACAGCTTAACTCCAAGAAAATATCTGTTTTCATAGATTTAGTCCCCTAGGCTTGGAAAAGTATAAAATAATACACATGAGAACTCTTCTAGCCAATGGTTACTAGAGTATTCATTTTTCGTAAGTAGTCTACTTGGTCAAAAAAAGGGTTAAACTTATACCAAATAGACGTCCTTTCAAAACCATTTAACGAGTGTGAAAGAGACAAGTTCACTCGACAATATTTTCATTTTTTTGGGAGTCAGAAAAGAGCTTAACCAAGACTCGGTGGGAGTCCCATAGGTAATGGTCAGAATGCTTGTAAATAAGAAAATGGGGTTCAAACACAAAGTCAGATTGGGACTATAAGGAACTCCTGGTCCTATGGAGTAACTTTTGCATGATAACCAAATTCCACAAAGGTTCTAACTAGGGAACCCATGTTTGGTAAACCTCTGCCACTTAATAAAGACACTTCTAGTAGCAAGGAGAAGGTTTTGTGTCTCTAGTAAATGGGTCTGTACCTAGGGTGTATGGATCACAGTCATAGGATGATGCAAGAATGAAAAAATGGAGTGAAAACCTATCCTATATTCCATTGAAAGAATATACCTGCCAAAGGCATGAAAAGGTGGTATGACACTAGAAAGCGTAAAAAATCCTAGACAAAACCACTAAAAACCAAGTCTTCCACTATGCAATTAGTCCATAAGGTCAAAAAATAGAAAAGAACTATAGAAAGTGGGTAAACAATTTTTACTGATAGTAAAAATAGAACATTTTACCATACCATTTGAGATTTTTCACCCATATAGTGTTTTTTAGGCCATTTTCCCCATGATATTCAAGTGTCAATTATAGGAGCTATGATCAATGGAATCAAAGACCATCTAGACCAAGTATGTGCCCATATCCTGTCCTTCAATTTCAATGGTTTAAATTTCAGTTTTAGGCCCCGTTTTTTGAGTATTAGAGGGATTAACATGGAAACTAGGGTGTACGCAGGTGACAAATCATTGAGTCCCATATACGACCCCATATACATAGGTAAAGAAAATTCTACATGTGTATATGAATCCCTATACATGACTGTTATCAAATTAACCCATGTACAGGTCCGTGAACAATATTTTGAAATTGTTTTAACTCAAAAAATGGTTTCTCCTTTGCAGGATGGTTATTGAATGGAGGGAAAGGGAGCATGAGGATATAGATGTAGCAGTGGAAGAGATGAAAGGGCCCAAAAATATTTAAGACAATGTGGCCTTTATAAATTTTGGGCTCTCAAAGTAATGAGGGCTTAGGTGAGGTTACTACTTACTGGTAAACTACTAAGATTCAGAGAAAAAGTCCTTCAATCATGATGGGGGACCATTGAGGATTGAAGTGGACGATATATAATTTATCATAGGATTGTCTCGTCGGGGTGACGTAGTGAATATTAAGACTCGAGCAGATGGGGGTGGTATGACCATGGAGGAATACATTTCCACCCACTGTGTTGCAGGCATAGATAAAGTAAGGATCCAATTCCCTATGAGGGTGATTGAGAACCTGAGTTTAAATATTATCGTGCTTGTACTCACACAGATTTTAATGTTGGCCTCGTTTCACCAGGAATCAAGGCCTCTCATGTTCTATGGGATGGAGTGTTTAATAGACATTTTTTATGATTGGTGTACCTAATTGATGGCTAACATGAAGAGCTAGTTGAAGGATTTCAAATAAGGGCGAATGAGAAATTCTGTATTTTCATCCATACTTTTTATTTTTTTCTTTGAGAGGGTTCCAGGTTTGATCCCTATTGTAGATATTACTCCACATTGATTGCGTGATATAGCCATGTTACAGTGGACAGATGTGATGAGGTGGCTAGGAGGTGGTAGGGTGCCAACCCCCTACAATGACAAGTTCTTTTTTTGGTGGCACCGACAGGTCATATCCATTGACAACTATCCTTATGGAGGGATTTAAAACAGAGGGTATCCTGGCATACATTTTCCAGGAGGTTCCACCTACAATAGGTCCACGATGGTGAGAGATATTCCCAAGAAATTGGCGAAGGGGTCGAGGAGATGAGGTAGTGGGAGGGGACGGAGAGAGAGTGTTGTAGAATGTGTAGGGGAACCTGTCTCAATTGACGCATAGGATTCCTATGGTTCAAGTGGAGGATCTCTTAGAAGTGATGCAATGGAAGTTGGTGGGTGTACCTTGTGCGTGGGTGCGACTCTTCCGACATCTTGAAAATTTCATAATGTGCTATCATGATAGGCATCTGGAACCATAGGAATATATTCCATGGTCATGCTATGTAGCGACCATATATGTATTTTGAGGGTGTGAGCCCCATTTTGTATTAAGACACCATATTTTTTAAACTCAAAGGGATGAAATATTAAAAATTTGGTCTTTGACTTTACTTATATATGTTACAATGTGTAAATGAATGAATGTGTTTTCTTTACTTAGTTATGTGAGAAATGGAAATCCAAATATTATTATAATATGCATCATATACATGATTATAACTTCTAGGGATGTGATTATAAGTAAGAAAATCAAAGTATCACTCCAAAATTCGTACCCGTAGGAATCGTTGAAGTAGAGTAGGATCTCGCACACGGTAACTGTCGTTCAACTAACATACGACTAACTGGAAGTCTAGGAGAACATCTAAATATCAAGCACCATGTGAAATGACATCGTGTAATAGTTATATAATGATGCTATGATCATCCACATTATTCACTGATGGTTCGAGACGAACACCACCTAAAGACACCAGTTGCCCCTTGGGTGAGTAAATGACCTAGGCGGCAGAAGCCATGTTTTGCGTATGATGACTAGCACTGTCCACGAATCCTAAGTAAACCAAATACTTTGTTGACATCTTCCAACCAAGGGAAAAATTGATAAGCAAGACGATGACACAAAGGAAAATAAAAAGAAGTATATACACTAAGATACACTAATATACAAAGGTCACACCCAAGTTTGAGGGATCAAGTGTAATACCTTTTAAGTTAGAGCCCATTTCTAGGTTTGTCCAACATATTCCCTTCATAATATTATAATTTGTAGGATCCTTTATTTATGACACCTCGCATGATATAAGGACCATTCCACATGGGTTTGAAATTACCTTCCCCCAACAGTTCTTTGGCTTGGTTATAAAGGAGGACCAAGTCACCCTCAACGTACTTCAAGGGACATACAGACTTATCGTACTGAAACTTAACACATCGTTTATTTGCTTTGATAGTTGTGGAGGAATCTCGAAACTTTTCATCGAGGTGCTCTGGGTGCATGAGGCATTCTTCAAGATCATATGTTTCAGGTAGGAGCTCAATTTCCAACTTAAGGGAACGGATTTTGCAATAAATTGGAAGAATAAATTCCACACCATGTACTAAATGAAAAGGAGAAAAACAAGTGGAATTATTTACCATGGTTTGGTATGCCCAAAGCATAGGGTAAAACATCATATGCTATTCATATTTACTCTACCTGATAGATTTTTGCAAAATGGTCTTGAGAGACTTATTCACTGCCTCTACTTGTCCATTTTCATGGGGATGGTAAGGGGAAGAATGATCGTGCTTAAACCCCAGTTTTGATGCTAACTCTTTCATCATTTCATTCTGAAAGTGGATGCCATGATCAATGACAATCTCTCTTGGGATTCCATACCAGGCTATAATCTGGTTGAATATGAAGAATGTTGCAATATTAACATCGGATTTAACTTTAGGCATGGCATCTTCCCATTTAGTAAACTAATCCATTGCCATGATAATATGTTGGCTCCCCCCAACAAAAGCTTGGTTATAGTCCATAAAATCTACCCCCCACTTGGTGAAGGGACCAACAATGAAGACTGGGTGAAGAGGGGCTGGGTGTGAGCACATTTTCCAAGCAAACACTTGGCAAGGGTGACACTTATTTACCATTTCAATGCAATCTTTAAAAATTGACGACCACAAATAATCGTCTCACAATATATTGTGGGTTGTCGCAATCCCAGATAAATGACCACCACATGACCCACCATGATAGTCAATGAGAACATCCTCAACTTTCTTGTGAGTCAAGAAATTATGTAAAATACTATCTACCCCTTGACGATACATAGTGTTGCTAATAATAAGGTACTTTTTATCCTGATGACGTATACGTTGTCAATCGTCTCTCGAAACATTCTGGGCTAGATTCAAGTTTTTAAGATAGATAAAAATGTATCCATACCAGGTGTATGAATATGATATAAGGAAAATATGTTAATCCGTGAATGAATCATCATGAAAAATTTCCTTACCTAGTCGAGGGAAGTTTGATATCAACTCGGAAAAAACTAGCGATTTCTTCGATTCCACAGAAAAAAAATCGAGATCAAATTCTTGCAAAATAATGATCCACTTATTATATTTCCCCTCTATTATATGCCTGGTGAGGATGTATTGAAATGGATTGATATTCACAACCACGATATTTTTTCAAATTAATATATAATGTCGTAATCTTTGAATCGCATGTGCAATGGTCAAGGCCAACTTCTCTACGTGAAAGTATTTAAGTTCAGGTCCAACTAGGTTGTGACTAAGATAGTAGACAATGTGATCATGGAGCTCATAATCCTCCTAAACTAGAACCATACCAATCGTCCCTTCGGGCGTGGCAATATAAATAAAATAGTCTCTATTGTAGTCTGGAGGATTTAATAGAGGCACCGATACCAAAGCTTTCTTAAGAGCATCGAAGGATTCTTGGGATTTCGCATCCCATATAAATGGAGTTTCCTTCTTCAAAAGATGCATGGAACCTTTAGTTAAATTGGCATAGTTCACTATGAATCGATGAAGGAAATTATCCTTCCCCTGTAAAACTTGAAGTTGTCTAATGTTGTGTGGGGGAGGCAATCAAAGTATTGCCTCAACCTTCATAGGATCTACCATGATCCCATGCTCATACACTATGAATTCTAAAAGACGACCAAACCTAACACAAAAGATTCACTTGTTAGGGTTCAACATAATGCGATAGTAATGGCATATCTCAAATAATAATTAAAGGTGAGTGGAGTGATCTACTCTCTTGTGAGAGTGAGCAGTGAGATCATCTAAGTAAGATTCAACAATATTCTTAATATCATGAAATGAAAAGTTCATGGCATGTTGGAAGGTTGCTTCAACGTTTTTAAGACCGAAAGGCATTTTTCAGTATGAAAAAGTACCTCGGGGAAAATAAGCATCATCTTATGTTGATCCTCATTTTTTATATGAATTTGATTATACCCTGAAAATACGTCCATAAAAGAAAACACTTTGCTTCCCGCACACTCGTCAAGAATGTGGTCAATGAAAGGATTCAGGAAGTTATCCTTAGGACATGCCTTGTTCAGGTATATAAAATCCATACACCCATATATGGTTCCATTGTTTTTATTTATGGGAATAGGATTGGAAACCCATTCAGTCAAGGGAACCATGTAGATGAAACCAACATTAAGTAGCTTCTCTACCTCTTCCTTAATAGTGGGGTCCTTCCTAGGATTAAAAGATCTAATACGTTGTCGAACAAGTATAGCATATAGATAGGTTTTAATTTCATAATCAACAATGATGGGGTTGATTGATGGCATCTCTTCATATGAACAAGAGAAAACATCTCAAAATTCTTTGAAGAGATTGGTGTAGATCTGAATTTCTTCAGGAGAACAATCCACACTGATATATACGTTTTCAATTTTACCAGGGATATGAGAGATGTCGAATGTGACGGTAGGATAAATATTCACCATTTTTCCTTTGGAATAATTTCCATGCGTATATAATGGAACCATGGCATGACAAACCATCTCACTCAATTTAGATCTAAATTCATTCTATTCGATCTTAACAAGCTCTGGGAGAAAATAGGATTAATGATGCATATTGTCACAAGGCCTGTCAGGACCAGAGATTTCCTATAAAATGGCTTCATTCAAAGTAAAAGTATCATCGATGAAATCATGAGAACAAGATGATTAAGTATCCCATGCAGGATCTAAAACAATATTCACCTCGTAAGCCATGAGGAGTAAAGATCTGATTCAGTAGTAGCGTCAAGAATAACCTGAAACACAACTTCTGTTGCTGACAATCGAATTTCCATCCCAATGTGTGACTGACCTTTGTACGACATAGTTGAGGAAGGTAGGGTCCAAGGGTTGTTTAAATACGAAGTATGAAAAGGAACAGACCTCATTAATGACAGAGACTCACTGGAAATGGCATGAATGTGGTGAATTGGTGCTATGAAATCAAAGATACCCATCAAAGAGGAATACATTTTGACACCAACATCCTTAGTTTCCTACTGAGAATTATCAATCATAGGGACCGAAGGTCCAACCGATGCACTATGACTAGTGTGTGCAAAGGAAAATTGATCAATCGTCATTGGCTTCCCTTCGTGAGGAAAACATAAAGTATGGAAAACTGACGAAATGACGACTGTCATGGAATAAGTCCAATTACGCCCTAGTATTAAATTGTAGTCGAGAGGTGCATCAACCACCTCGACATCAACTTCCAAAATGTTCCCACATAACTAGACCAAAAAACGGGGAGGATTCTGTGGGGTCAAAATGAACACCCATAAAATGCGGTCAACATAGTCATAGATTGAGATAGGGTTAGAGAGCCAATGGATTTCCAATAGGTTAGGGACATCACGCATGTTACAACACCTTCATAAATTACTTTACATTTTATGGTAATTTTTTCATACTCCACATGGATGTTAAAGGCCACGTGGTAAGGAAAGCAAGGCTTAACATCCATGACGTCAAACTTCATACATTTCGAGCCACACAAGTCTAGATCTCATAATGTAGATAACAATGAGTTCCTCTATGAAGGACACTTCTAGAACACCTCCACAGTTGACATCTCACAAGGCGTTTGGCCCTAATCTTCGACAATCGAATAGTTTTGGGTGGCTTTGGCATTAGGATTATGGGCATGACACTTTAGTACTCCTTTCGGAATACAAGGTGGAGGTTCCGACTTTTCAATCTACAAGGGTGTTTTCAGAGGAGGAGACTTTGGACCTATAATAGTATGTGAATAACCATAATCATGAGATCAAGTGGCTACATCAATCAGAGACTTGACCATATTGATGCATATATGGCCACCTTCATGTGCTGAGTCATTTTGACTCCCGCTCGATGAATTTCTAGTGTTGGAGGTCCTCGAGGCCATATGATGAATATGTGGAAATGTCTTTTCCATCACAAGGAGAAACTATGATAAGAGCCTCGAGGATTCCTCGATTTTGAGGCATAGGTGGGTAAAGTGATCATATTTACAAAGTTTAAAATGAAACTTCACCTTCTTCTTTTATTTCTTTCCCTCACCAACACTATTATTCGATCTATCATTGTTAGTGTTTTCCTTGGATTTATTATTATTTTCCCCACCCTTACGATTATTACTTCCTCATTTATTTTTAGTCCCTCTTGGTTGCTGGTTACCATTCAGTTTAGTCGACGACTATACAAAATGCACATCCGTGGATTGGGTGGGGGTGGAGGACGAAGTCAAATCTTATCCTACTACAGGATGGCTTAGAGAAAAAAAATTCAACATCTTAGTCACCAAGTCTATAGTTTTAAAATTTGCAGAGCCTATGATTCCATTTTCATGAGGCCCAATATTTTGTCTAGGGTCGTACTTTAACCATGGTGCGTCGGGGATAATTTCATAAAGCATCCCCGATTGATAATATATGATGTCCAATTGCTAGGATTTGGAATCGATTCTTCCTCAGATGTTACTCTGGATGTAGATACATCCTTCGAAATATAAGGAAATAGGAATTTAAGAAACCATCTCTCATCCAGGTGGATATCAGTGGCCACCCACCTTTACTGATTGGCTCAAAACAGTTTTCTGGCAATTTTGGCAATTTACTATTTTTAGCAGGTTTTAACTTCCGGGGCCATTTTGAGGGCCTAAATGAATGTGTTTCAAGATCAAGGTTCTCAATTATAGTCTAAGGCATGATTCATCCCCAAAAATGAATCTCCTCGACGATACCTTTCCAACGAGCTATCAGACGCCTAAAACAAAGATCATATGCAAAAGTTATGACCCTCGGAAGTTGATGTACTAACTTACACAAAAGGGGCCCACATGACTTTTGGCGCTTCATCTCCTAGGGTTAGGTTTTTGGATGTCTAGGATTTTTGTCATTCCTATTTATTGTAAAAATTCCTTCAGAGCCTCATCATAATCACTTCTTTTGAATGCGAGTAGCCGTTACATCTCTTCTCAGAGATAATCTGCCACCATTATATCGAGTCTTTCACTCTGTATTTTACAGTCTCTGTACATTTATTTCATTAATAGAAATCATGTATTACTGTATATCTGTGTTTATGGTTGCATCTCTAATATATTTTTGTTATATTATTGAATATCTGCGATATCTCGGTGCATTTCTTTATTATATCTCTGATCTCATTTCATGCTGAAAATAATCTGAATCAGTGGTATCAGAGTAGGTTGTTCTTGGTCATTTTTTTCAATGCATGTCCCCGACGAGGTCTGAGTACAGAAAGTTGGGTCTCGAGCTTGTCTCTGTTGAGGAAAATTTCTCTCACACACACAAGAAACCCTCAATGGCGCAAGAAAAGAAAAACAACGGAGCAGACGATCCTATCAGTCTGTTGCTTGAGCAAGCTCTCACATGATAGAGGGACGAAATGATGGAGAATTTTTCTCACATCCTTCAACGCCTGTCGATAGAAATAGGAACATATTCATCAAGAGACCACTTTGGAGGCACCTCTCCTTTCAAGGTATAAGTTAACTTTGATATTCTTGTATTTGAAGGACAGATAGATACAGAAGCCCTAGACAAATGGTTAAATATGCTAGAAGGTTATTTCTCTGTTCACAAATTTTCTACCAAAGAAAAGATCACCTTCGCACTCCTTAAAGCTCTCCCCCATGTCAAACATTGGTGGGAAACTTATTGGGAGCAGAGTTCCACAGAGGAGTCTCAAATATATGGGGTCAATCCCACTTGGGATTTTTTTGTGGATGTGGTAAAGGAACAATATTACCCTACTGGAAACTATGAGGATCAGTACATGAGATGGACCACACTGTGGAAAGAGAGGGGCCAAGAAGTTTCGGATTTCACCAATACCTTCCATACCTTGTGCACCAAGATGGGTATCAAAGACTCTGAATGACATTTGGTTCTAAAATACCATGGAGCTCTACACAGATATATCCAAATTGAAATGGATTTTCTGGACATCTCATCACTCGGTGTTGCCTATTGATATGTTGTTAAAATCGAGAATAAATTTAAGCATCAAAACAAACGGGATTTTGGTTCTGCAAATCTACAACAACCAAAGTATGGCAAAGACGTCACTAACAAATAGTCTCCCGAAAACCAATCCAAGCCACATGAAAAGAAGGGTCACAGGAAGACAAAGAAGGACACTGGAAAATGGTGCAATTTCCAAAAAATCCCCTAGAACAACACCGATGAATGTCACTCAAAACAGTCATTGGTGGCCGAGATCAAAGACAAGGAGCCGAACCCTGATTCAGAATCAGATTCTAAAAATACTGGTAAAGGACATATCATTGATGTAGACCTCACTTTTATTGTCAGGACCACAACAATTCAGCCAGAAGAACCAACATATGCTGAAGAGGGGGAACACCTTTTTCATTCAGAGATGTGGGTGAAGGGGACCTCGCTGCATTTTATTGTTGATAGCAGAAGCCAGAAGAACCTCATCTTAGCAGAGGTCATCAAATAGTTAGGATTGTTGACAACACCACACCCACATCCATACAACATCAGGTGGCTTCACCAAGGACGATATCTTCGTGTCATCCAACAATGCCGATTTTCATATGGCATCCAAACCTTCAAGGATTAGGTATTATGTGATTTTACCCCACTAGATGTCCGTGATGTTCTCTTCGGCCAACCATATATGTGGAAGCGCCACGCTGTTTATGAGTCTCGACCCCGTAGTGTCATTGTTTCTCTGGGGGTTCATATCTACAGAATAACATAGGTAGTTCTGACTACTCTTCCACCTAAAAAGTACCGCAAGGTAGTATCTCATACTACAAAATTTAGCTTCTTAACAATCTATTCAAAAGGGGAACATAAGGACACTGCAACCACTATAGCCTCGCACCCTGGACCTTCTATCCAAGAGAAGCAGGTCGAAAAGGTTGAAACAAAGCACAAATATTCCTTCTACACACCTTCCTCTCATCTAGCTTGACTTTTTGAATAGCCTCAACTTTAATAGGTTCATGACAGACTTCCACAAACTAAGCAACACAACGTCTCTAGCAATACAAGCAGCTCACCAAGATGCAGATCCATCAAATGATTTTCCCTCTCCCCTGGAAACTCAACGCAATGGATACCATTTCTTTCTAAGGAGGGAGGATTGATACAGGTGGATATCAGTGGCCACCCACCTTTTTTGACTGGCTTAAAACAATTTTCTAGCAATTTTGGCGATTTACTATTTTTAACAGGTTTTAACTTCCGGGGCCATTTTGAGGGCCTAAATAAAGGTTTTTCAAGATTGAGGTTCTTAATGATATCCAAAGGCATTATTGGGCCCCCAAAATGAATCTCCTCGACGATACCTTTACAATGAGATATCATACGCCTAAAACAAAGATCGTATGCAGAAGTTACGACCCTGTGAAGTTGACGTACTAACTTAACCAAATGGGGCCCACGTGACTTTTCATGCTTCATCTCCTAGGGTTAGGGTTTTGTATGTTTATGGTTTTTGGAATTCTTATTTATTCTAAAAATGTCTTTAGAGCCTCATTGTAATCATCTTCTTGTGAATGTGAGTATCCATCACATCTCTTCTCAGAGATAAGCTGCCACCATTCTATCGAGTCTTTCACTCTGTATTTTACAGTCTCTGTACATTTATTTCATTAATAGAAATCATGTATTACTGTATCTCTGTGTTTATGGTTGCATATCTGATATATTTTTTTTATATTCTTGAATATCTATGATATCTCTGTCCATTTCTTTATTATATCTCCGATCTCATTTCATGCTGAAAATAATCTGGATCAGTGGTATTAGAGCATGTTGTTCTTGGTATTTGTTTTTAGTGCATGTCTCCGATGAGGTATGAGTATAGCAAGTTGGGTCTCGATCTTGTCTCTCTTGAGTAAAATCACTCTCTCACACCCAAGAAACCCTCAATAGTGGAAGAAAAGAAAAACAACGGAGAAGACGATCCTATCAGTCTGTTGCTTGAGCAAGATCTCACGTGACAGAGGGATGAAATGATGGAGAATTTTTCCCACATCCTTCAACACCTGTCGATAGCAACAGGTGCATCTTCATCAAGCGACCACTTTGGAGGCACCTTGCCTTTCAAGGTACAAGTTAATTTTGATATTCCTGTATTTGAAGGACAGATAAATGCAGAAGCCCTAGACAAATGGTTAAATCTACTAGAAGGTTATTTCTTTGTTCACAAATTTTCTGGCAAAAAAAATATCACCTTCGCACTCCTTAAATCTCTTCCCCATGTCAAACATTAGTCGGAAATTTATTGGGAGAAGAGTTTCATAGAGGAGTCTGAAATATATGGGGTCGATCCCACTTGGTATTTTTTTGTGGATACGGTAAAGAAACAATATTACCCTATTGGAAACTATGAGGACCAGTACATGAGATCGACCACACTGCGGCAAGAGAGGGGATGAGAAGTTTCATAGTTCACCAATAACTTCCATATCTTGCGCACCAAGATGGGTATCAAAGACTCTGAATGAGATTTGGTTCTGAAATACCATGGGACTCTACACAGATACATCCAAATTGAAATGGATTTTCTGGACATCTCATCACTCGGTGCAGCCTATCAATATGTTGTTAAAATCGAGAAGAAATTTAAGCACCAGAACAAATAGGATTTTGGTTCTGCAAATACGCAACAACCAAAGTATGATAAAGATGTAGCTAACAAACAGTCTCCCGAAAACTAGTCCAAGCCACATGAAAAGAAGGGTCACAAGAAGACAAAGAAGGACACCAGAAAATGGTGTTATTTCCATAAAATCCCTTGGCACAACACCGATGAATGTCTCTCAAAACAATCATTGGTGGCCGAGATGAAAGACAAGGAGCCGAACCCTGATTTAGAATCGGATTCTGAAAATACTAGTAAAGGAAAGATCAATGACGTAGACCCCACTGTTATTGTCATGACCACAATAATTCAACCAGAAGAACCAACAGATCCTGAAGAGGGGGAGCACCTTTTTCATTCACAGATGTGGGTGAAGGGGGCTCTGTTGCATTTTATTGTTGACAGCGGAAGATGAAAGAACCTTATCTCAACAGAGGTCATCAAATAGTTTGGATTGTCAACAACACCACACCCACAACCATACAACATCGGGTGGCTTCCCCAAGGATGAGATATTAGTGTCAGCCATCAATGTTGATTGTCATATGGCATCCAACCCTTCAAGGATGAGCTATTATGTGATGTTTCCCCACTAGATGTCTATTGTGTTATCTTGGAACAACCATATATGTGGAAGCGCCATGTTTTTTATGAGTCTCGACCCCACAATGTCATTGTTACTCTGGGGGGTCATCTCTATAGAATACCAGAGGTAGTTCCAACTACTGTTCCACCTAAAAAGTGTCGCAAGGTAGTATCTCATACTGCAAAATTCATCTTCTTCACAAATTGCTCAAAAGGGGAATAGAAGGACACTGCAAGCACTATAGCCTCGCCCCCTGCACCTTCTATCCAATAGAAGAATGTTGACAAGGTTGCAACAAAGAACACATATTCCTTCTACACACCTTCCTCTCATGTATCTCGACTTTTTGAACAAGCTTAACTTCAACAGGTTCATGACAGACTTCCACAAACTAAGCAACGCGACGTCTCCAACAATACAAGCAACTCACCAAGATGCAGATCCAACAAATGATTTTACCTCTCCCTCGGTAAATCAACACAATGGAGACAATTGTTTCCTAAGGAGGGAGGATTGATCCAACTGGATATTGGTGGCCACCCAACTTTTTTGACTGGCTCAAAACAGTTTTTTGGCAATTTGGCAATTTACTATTTTTAGCAAGTTTTAACTTCCAGGGCCATTTTGAGGGCCTAAATGAATGTTTTTATAGATATAGGTTCTCAATGATATCTAAAGGCATTATTGAGCCCCCGAAATTAATCTCCTCAACTATACCTTTCCAATGATCTATCATACGCCTAAAACAAAGATCATATGCAAAAGTTACGACCCCAAGAAGTTGATGTACTAACTTACCCAAACGGGGCCCACATGACTTTTGACATTTTATCTCCTAGGGTTAGGTTTTTGGATGTCTAGGGTTTTTGGCATTCCTATTTATTGTAAAAAGGCCTTCAAAGCCTCATTGTAATCATCTTCTTGTGAATGCGAGTAGCCATCACATCTCTTCTCAGAGATAAGCTGCCACCATTCTATCGAGTCCAACTCTGTATTTTACAGTCTCTGTACATTTATTTCATTAATAGAAATCGTATATTACTGTATATCTATGTTTATGGTTGTATCTATGATATATTTCTATTATATTATTGAATATTTGTGATATCTCTGTGCATTTCTTTATTATATCTTCGATCTCATTTCGTGTCGAAAATAATCCGGATCAGTGGTATCAAAGCAGGTTGTTCTTGGTCATTTTTTTTAGTGCATGTCCTCGACAAAGTCTGAGTATAGCAAGTTGGGTCTCGAGCTTGTATATATTGAGTACAATATCTCTCGTAAACCCAAGAAACCCTCAATGGCGAAATAAAATAAAAACAACAGAGTAGATGATCCTATTAGTCTATTGCTTGAGCAAGCTCTCACGCGATAGAGGGACGAAATGATGGAGAACTTTTACCACATACTTCAACGTCTGCCAATAGCAACAGACACATATTTATCAAGAGGACACTTTGGAGGCACCTCGTCTTTCAAGGTACAAGTTAATTTTGATATTCCTGTATTTGAAAGACAGATAGATGCAAAAGCCCAAGACAAATGGTTAAATCTTCTAGAATTTTATTTCTCTGTTCACAAATTTTTCGACAAAGAAAAGATCACATTCGCACTCCTTAAATCTCTCCCCCATGTCAAACATTGGTGGGAAACTTATTGGGAGCATAGTTCCACAGAGGATTCTAAAATATATGGGGTCAATCTGTTAAGAACCTGAATAGATCTACAAATATAATCACCACAATTACTGAATACACAATAGATCAACAAAGCAATATAGAAGAAACCACACTTTATTATTACCAAACCCTTGAGGTAGGGAAACACTATACAATGGATCATATTATGGAAGGGATCCTCTCCTGTTCACTTGCCTCTTCGAGGGGGCATCCTTCTATTGAGCTACCGCTCCAAATACAATACTTCTCTTCATCTCTCATTACATTGCTTGAACCCCTTTATATAGTTCTACCCTCACCTAAGAACATTCTAGAGGAGGAATCTTCTACAAGTATAACCTTCTAAGAAGTCATCTTACATTTATTATATCTAATTACCCATTTATTATATCTAAATACCATAGTGGGTCTTATTTAATAATATATTGGACCTAGTCCACCTTACATTGAATGACCTCCACTATTATCACTATGGGCCCTCTAGGCCCCCCCACTACCTCTCTAGCTACCTTACATTCCATCCCCCTTATGAAAGCGTTGTCCTCAACGCTTGATGTATAACGATATACCAGGGTCCCATGGATAATTGTGGACCATAATGTTGAAGAAGACTGAAGAACCAAGGTCCCATGTAGAAAGGAAATCCACCATGATGAAGTAGTCCAACCACCATTGTAAGCCCAGGTCCCATGTCCAAGTTCTCATGTGAACTCCCCGTGGAAGATTTTGGAACCCAATAACCAAATCCAAATGATGCTCCAAATACTGACACCTATCATGTGGATCCAAATAAGAAGATCCATCCACATAGTGGAAAAATTTTGTAGCAGAATCTTGAATGAATAATACCACTGTAGAATATGTGGATTGAACATTGGTAACTAGCTCCTGATGTG
>ML794423.1:234263-272287 GCA_009831015.1 Picea engelmannii | reverse complement strand
AAAAATTTGAAATCACCTTGAAGTTGTTGCGCAATCTTAAATGAATCCATTACGAAGAAGCGCACTTGTAAAATGTAAGCGGACCTTGAGTGATTTTCTCTCTTCCTTAGTAGGTAGAAGGCATTTAAAGTAGTTAATGCAGGTAGGTAGAATTGAATGTGTAGATTTGACAGTTTTAGAGCGCAAGAGGGAAACATGATATAGACACCCTCGTTGTGTATTGTAACATTATTGAAGTTTATTATGAAGCAACATTGTTGCGAAGAGAAAGAACTTGTAGAGAACTGTGTAAGAACACCCATGTACAGATATTTGGATTAATAGAAATAGTTTAATTCAAATTCATGGTTTCGTGTTTCTTCTCTGTGTATTGATGTTGAATGATATGCTCATGAATGTTTGCTTCTTGTGATACATTTGCTTTTATGCTATGTATGAATGATTTCTTGTTGAATGTTTGAAATCTAAGAGGAATTAGTAAGGGAATGAGTTTCAATTGTTTCTCTATTTGAGAAAGAGTTCTTGCAAGAAGTGCGTTGACAAAGGACTTAGGTAGTTTAGCTTTTGTTCTCATTCACGCAGAAGTGCATTTGGGCACTGGAGCCGTGCAAGGAGTGTGCAGGCTGAGCGAAGTCTCAGAGTTGTGAACCTGAGTGAAGTGTTGAGAGACTACTGTTGTAGGTGTGTGCAAAGTCAAAAGGATTCAACACTTGGAAGTTTTTGAAGTTTGCCACAAGGAGTGTGTGCATGAGTCTTCTTTAAGACTCGGAATTATAAGGAAGCTCAAGAGGTATAGGAACTTCGAGAAATCACCAAAGAAAAGCACAGGAAGCCTGTGACATGGAGTGTTTATCAGGCATTGCAAGTTTGAGTACAGGTAAACAAGTTTTCACGGAGGAATACTTGGTTCATTTCGCATAAATCATCAGGAAGGATGGACGGTCAGAATTCCCTGAAGAGAATTCACGAATTCTCGGGAGCCATTAGATCTCGCAGAAGGAGTAGGGGAGATAAGTTGAGTATTCCCAAAAGTTTCTAAGCTCAGGAGGAGTAGGAACGTAGATCCAAGACATAAGGGCCGTTGGATTTACACGAGGATTCAATATCGGGTTTTCGTGGGTGGAAGTCCCGTAAACTTTGCAGCGGGAATCATGAAATCATGAAACGCGAAATCTCGACGACTCAGAGAATGGTGTGGGACCATAGGAGTCAGCGAGGTGGATAGGTGGCACGCTATTTCAAAGTTTCATGAGGTGAAGTCCTGAACTCTTTTCATTAGGATTCACGATATTCCAAAGTCCGAAATCATGATAGAGGAGATGTGGCGTTGAAAAGTCAAAGCTCACGATTATATTTGAGTTTCGACAAATCAGGATTCGGGAGTCGGTGAGACGAGTTGTTCGACATTGCGATAGTGGAAATCACGATAGTGAAAATACCGAAAGGAAAAGGGAAAGGTCAGTGTTGACTGTTTTGGGTTTCGGGGATTCGAGAGACCAACGCTCGACCACTGGATTCGCGAAGTTGCGAAGTCCGATCTCCCAAGTGTAAAGAGGGGATCCGTTGAGAGTTTTTTGTGGGTGCAGATTTCTCGATAGGGAAATAGAAGAGCCGTTTAGAGTTCTTCGGGCCAGTAGTAAAGGAAATATCCTATGTCGACATGGACCTTTCGACCTACAGGTTGTGAGGTTGCGGGCGTCGACATCAGTTTGGTATCAGAGCATAGAAAGGTTCTTTGCTTTCTATAGCAGAGAAAAGAGAATTCACCATGCCACCAAGGAGAAGGGACTTGCAAACACTCGATCCACCAGAGGAGAGGGAAATGCCGAGAAGAAGAGGCAGGCAAATGACAGATACAACCATGGAGAGAGAGATGCGTGATCTACGAACTAGACTCGAAAACATGGAGACAACACAAAGACGCACAGTCAGTGTGGGGGATATCATTGATTCCGAAAGTGAAGTTGAGGCTGAACATGAAGAAGAAGTTGTAGCTTAAGATGCATCAAACGAATGTTTGATTAGAGATATTTCGAGGATGGGTGCAAGAGAGAAGATGGACCTTCAAGTTTATGAAAGAAACTTGGATGCAAAGGAGCTTCTACACTGGATTAGAGATCTAGACACATACTTTGACTATGAATATGTTGAAGAAGATAAGAAAGTCAAGCATGTTGTCACGAGATTGAAAGGACATGCAACATTGTGGTGGGATGAACTACAAGCTGACAAACGCTGCAAGGGCAAGTAGAAGATCAAGAGCTGGGATAGAATGATTGTGAAGATGAAGGAAAAATTCATCCCCAGGGATTATCAAATTACTCTGTTCAGGAGGATGCAGAACCTGAGACAGAAGTTGATGACAGTGAAAGAATACACTGAGGAATTCTATAAGCTGAACATCAGGGTAGGTCATCGGGAGAGCGATGATGAAAAAGTTGCCAGATATATGAATGGCCTGAGATATGATATCCAGGATGAGATGAGCATGGTAACCATCCAAACGGTGGAAGATGCTTATCAGATGGCTTTGAAAGAAGAAGAGAAGCTGAGCCGAAAGCAGAGATAGAGAGGCCGAGGCAGAAGCCAGCCCAGAGGAAAATCAGTTGCCCAGGACAAATATCTGAAGCCCAAGGAAGACTGGAAGAAACCTCAGACTCAAACTGAGAGAGGTGGAACCTCATAGCGAGGGTAATATGCTGAAAAACGAGGACAACATACTGAGTAGAGAGGAGATTATGCTGACAATAATACTTTTCCTCGTACTAGAGGTAGAGGAAGAGGAAGAGGTGGAGTAATAACATGCTTCACGTGTGGAAAGAATGGGCACAAGTCTTACGAGTGTCCAGACAAGAAGAAAGAAGGTGGAGAATCTCACATCGTCGAAGTGTAGAGGTGAGATGCTGAGGCAGAAGACGCTAAAGGTGGAAGATCATTGATGATGCAGAAAGTTCTTTTGACACCAGAGAAGGAGGTGGAAAGTTCAGTCCAAAGGACCAAACTTTTCAAGACTGCCTGCAAGACCAAGGACAGGGTATGCAAGGTCATTGTAGCCAGTGGTAGCACGAATAATATCATTTCGACAGAGATGGTAGAAAATATGGAGCTAGAGACGATTGATCATCCAAGCCCATACAGAGTTTCGTGGCTACAAAAAGGACATCAGGTAACTATCACTAAACAATGTTTAGTTGAATTCAAGATAGGAGGATATAATGATAATATATTATGTGATGTCATTCCTATGGATGTTTTTCATCTATTGTTGGGTAGACCGTGGCAATATGACAGGAATGTGATTCATGATGGGAGAATGAACACATACACCCTAAAGAAGAATGGGAGGACTCACATGTTTCTTCCAATTAAAGATAAGGAGGTGAAGCTAAAAGTAAGCAACATTGTACTTCTCATGAGTGGGAAGGAACTTATTACAGAGGTTAAGAAGAAGGAGGATCCATAGTTCATTATGGTCAGAAAGCCTAGAATTGTTTTGACCAGCACAAGGGTAGATGATTTACCAGAAGAAGTTCAGGAACTGCTGGAAGAATTCGCCGACATAGTAGTGGAAAAATTACCTCGTTCATTGCCACCGATCAGAAGTGTGAGTCGTCATATTGATCTCATACCAGGAGCTAGTTTTCCAAACAAAGGCACGCACAGATTAATGCTGCAAGAGAATGAAGAGGTTAAGAGGCAAGTCCAGGAGTTGTTGGACAAAGGTTTGGTCAGGGAAAGCTTGAGTCCATGTGTTGTTCCAACAGTACTCAGTCCAAAGAAAGATGGAGGCTAGAGGATGTGTACTAACTCGAGGGTGATTAAAAAAATAACCATCAGGTATAGATTTCCATTGCCGAGGATGGATGATCTGATGGATTTCTTAAGTGGAGAAAATTATTTTTCAAAGATTGATTTGAAAAGCGATTATCACCAGATTCGCATGAGAGAAGGTGATGAGTGGAAGACAACATTCAAAACCAACGAAGGGTTGTATGAATGGCTTGTTATTCCGTTTGGCTTAACAAATGTGCCAAGTAACTTCATGAGGTTGATGAATGAAGTCCTGAGGGAGTTCATCGGAAAATTTGTCATTGTTTATTTGGATGACATACTGGTTTATAGTAAAACAGTGGCAGAGCATCTGAAGCATTTGGCTACAGTGATGCAGAGGTTACAGTAGGAGAAGGTGTTGATAAACATGAAGAAATCCTCGCTCATGAAGACAGAGCTCATTTATTTGGGATTTGTTATTTCTGCAGATGAGTTGAGGATGGATCCAGATAAGGTGGAGGTAATCAAGAATTGGCCATCACCAAAGAATGTTTTTGAGGTGAGACGTTTCCATGGATTGGCTAGTTTCTACCGAAAGTTCATCAGGAATTTCAGTGGAATTAGTGCAGCGATGATGGACACAATGAAGAAAAGACAAAAATATCTTCACTAGACTAAGGAAGCTGAAAAGAGTTTTAATCTGTTGAAGGGGACGATCACGGAACAACCAATTATGGTGTTGCCGGATTTCCAGAATACATTTCAAGTGAAATGTGATGCAAGCGGATTTACAATCAGGGCAGTGTTGAGTCAGGAAGATAGGTTGATAGCATACTTCAGCGAGAAGCTGAATGAAGTGAAGGTGAAGTACTCCACATATGAAAAGGATTTCTATGCTATCATCCAAGCATTGAAGAAATGGAGGCATTATTTGATTCCCAAAGAGTTTGTCTTATACAGTGATAATCATGCACTACAGTTTGTGACTCAATAGGAAAAGTTGAATCAAAGACATGTCAAATGGGTTGAGTATATGCAGAATTTCACTTTTGTGATTAAGCATATTTCTGGTACTGCTAACAAAGTTGTTGATGCTTTGAGCAGGAAGTGTTTGTTGTTGCAGGAGTTCAGAGTCAAAACGTTGGGTTTTGATGATCTCATGAATATGTACGCACATGATCATGATTTTAAGGAGGCGTATGAAGCAACTGAGAATCCAATTCTCAGGGATAGAAGCCAATGGATAGGATACATGATCCAGGAAAGATTACTATTTAAGGGTAATCCACTATGTATTCTGAAATGCTCCATGAGGGAGAACTTGCTAAAAGAAAAACACAGTGGAGGATTGGTAGGGCACTTTGGTCACGACAAGACGTTCGAAAAACTAAATGAGTCATATTTTTGGCTAGGAATGCGAGCAGACGTCAAGAGATTCATGGATAGATGCAGAATTTGCCAACATTTGAAGGGAAGGAAACATAATGCGGGGTTTTATCAACCATTTCCCATACTGGAAAGGCCATGGGATGCGATTAGCATGGATTTTGTATTGGGGTTGCCAAGAACACAAAGAGGTTTTGATTCAATCTTTGTGGTGGTGGATAGATTTTCCAAGATGGAACACTTCATTCCATGTCAGAAAACCAGTGACACAACTCACATTGCAAATTTGTTTTTCAAAGAAGTCATTCGACTTCATGGGTTTCCGAGGAGCATAGTTTCGGATCGAGATACCAAGGTCATAGGGCACTTTTGGAGGATATTATGGAAGAAGATGGGAACTAAATTGTTGTTTAGTTTGTCTTATCATCCTCAGATGGATGGAAAAATGGAAGTGGTGAACAAAAGTCTGTGAGACTTGCTGAGAAGCTTGGTGACAGAACACCATAGCCAGTGGGACAATATATTACCATAGGCAGAGTTTTATTATAACGAATCAGTTAACAAGAGCACATGACAAAGTCCATTTCAGGTTGTCTATGGCATGCAACCGAGAGGAATTTCTGAACTGAGGGATTCATAATAGATTTTGACTAGGAGCGCTAGTGCAGAAGATTTCGCAGAGGTGATGGAGGAACTTCACAGCCAGGTGAAGGAGCGATTGAAGAATTCAAGCCAGGAGTATAAGTGCAGAGCCGATCAACATAGGAGACAACTTCAGTTTGAGGTTGGTGACTTAGTTCTAGCACATTTGAGAAAAGAAAGGTTCCCGAGAGGAACATGTAATAAGCTGAAGATGAAGAAAATCGGACCATGTAGGGTCTTGAAGAAATTTGGGACAAATGTTTACGAGATTGAATTACCCGATGGGATCGAAATTTATATGATATTCGATATCTCAGATTTGTACCCGTAAAAAGATGAGCAAACAGGGACTGGAAATGAGCAACCAATGATCCAATGGACAAAGCAGATCCCAGTTGCAGATAAGCCACAGATGGAGCGCATACTGGATAAAAGAGTGAGCAAGAGGACTAGCCGAAAGAAATACTTTGAGTATCTGGTCAAATGGAAGAACCATCCAGTTGAAGATGCCAGCTGGGAAAATGAAGTGGAGATCCAGAAGCATGGGCAGACCGTGCGTGAGATCATGGACAGGATCCCATGAAAATTTTCAATCCAGGGAGTATGATGCAGGAGCATCGCCAACATCAAGCGAGCCAGCGCGGAGGCGAAGGACAGTTGGACAAGCGCCAACGAAAATTTTGAAATCACCTTGAAGTTGTTGCGCAATCTTAAATGAAGCCATTAAGAAGAAGCACACTTGTAAAATGTAAGAAGACCTTGAGAAATTTGCTCTCATCCTTAGTAGGTAGAAGGCATTTAAAGTAGTTAATGCAAGTAGGTAGAATTGAATGTGTAGATTAGATAGTTTTAGAGCGCAAGAGGGAAATGGTATATAGACACCCTCATTGTGTATTGTAACATTATTGAAGTGTATTATGAAGAAGCATTGTTGGGAAGAGCAAGAACTTGTAGAGAACTATGTAAGAACACCCATGTACAGATATTTGGATTAATAGAAAGAGTTTGATTCAAATTCATGGTTTCATTTTTATTCTCTGTGTATTGATGTTGAATGATATGCTCATGAATGTTTGCTTCCTGTTATACATTTGCTTTTATGCTATGTATGAATGATTTCTTGTTGAATGTCTGAAATCTGAGAGGAATTAGTAAGGGAATGAGTTTCAATTGTTTCTCTATCTGAGCAAGAGTTCCTGCAAGGAGTGCAGTTGAAGTGTCCGCAAGGAGTGCATTGAAAAAGGACTCAGGTAGTTTATCTTTTGTTCTCATTCACGCAGAAGTGCAGTTGGGCAGAGGAACTGTGCAAGGAGTGTGCAGGTTGAGCAAAGTATCAGAGTTGTGAACTTGAGTGAAGTGTTGAGAGACTACTGTTGCAGGTGTGCGCAGAGTCGAAAGGATTCAACACTTGGAAGTGTTTGAAGGTTTCCGCAAGGAGTGCGCGCATGAGTCTTCTTTAAGACTCAGAGTTATAAGGAAGCTCATGAGGTATAGGACCTTCGAGTAATCACCAAATAAAAGAACATGAAGCTTGTGTCGTGGAGTGTTTAGCAGGTGTTTCAAGTTTGAGTAAAGGCGGACAAGTTTTCACGAAGGAATACTTGGTTCATTCGCAGAAATCATTAGGAAGGAAGGATGGTCGGAATTCCCTTAAGAGAATTCATGAATTCCCGGGAGCCGTTAGATCTCGCAGAAGGAGCAGGGGAGATAAGGCGAGTATTCCCGAAAGGTTCTATGCTCAGGAGGAGTAGGACCATAGATCCAATCCATAAGGGCCATTGGATTTACATGAGGATTCAATATCGGGTTTTTGTGGGTGGAAGTCCCGTAAACTTTGCAGCGGGAATCGCGAAATCACGAAACGTGAAATCCCTATGGCTCAAAGAACAGTGTGGGACCATAGGAGCCAGCGAGGTGGAAAGTTGGCACGCTATTTCGGAGTTTCGTGAGGTGAATTCCTGAAATCTTTGCATTAGGATTCATGATATTACGAAGTCCAAAATCCCAACAGAGGATACGTGGCATTGAAAAGTCAAAGATCACGAGTATATCGGAGTTTCGACAAATTGGGATTCTGGAGTCGGTGAGACGAGTTGTTTGACATCGCAATTGCCGAAATCGCGATAGGGAAAATCCCAAAAGGAAAAGGGAAAGGTCAGCGTTGACTGTTTCGGGTTTCGGGGATTCGAGAGACCAACGCTTGACCACTGGGTTCACGAAATTGCGAAGTTCGATCTCCCAAGTGTAAAGAGGGGATCCAGTGAGAGTTTGTTGTGGGTGCAGATTTCCCGATAGGGAAATAGAAGAGCCGTTTAGAGTTCTTCGGGCCAGTAGTAAAGGAAAGATCCTGTCTCGACATGGACCTTTCGACCTGCGGGTTGTGAGATTGCAGGCGTTGGCGTCACCCATTGTGGCGCTAACCACTGCGCTCAACTCTTGTGGGCACGAGAATTTTGTTTGGCTGCTTCTCTTCACAAGTGATATAGAATTCGGCCACACATACAATACACTCTTGGAGGGTAAGAAGGTTCCCAATTTTCACCTCCAGGATGCCCTGCTTTGTCACCTGGGACTCCTTTTTGTTCCTTCAAGCGAGCGTGCCAAGATGATTTGGGAGGCGCACTATAGTTGGGTCGCTAGGAATTTTGGGGTCGATAAAACCATGGAAGTAATGAAAAATTATTTCTATTGGCCTAACGTTCGACGGGATGTCGGGAAGTACATCAAGTCCTGCACTGCTTACGCCATTGCCAAACCTACCATCAAGAAGCAAGGCCTCTATACTCCGCTTCCTACCCCCAGTAAACCTTGGAAATCGATCTCTATGGATTACATGTTGGTCCTTCCTTCTACTAAGCATGGAAATGACTATGTTTTTGTTGTCGTCGACCGATTCTCGAAGATTTCCATTATGATGGTCTGCAAGAAGAATATCACAGTAGAATCCACTGCTAAACTCTTCTTTCAACGAGTGTGGGTACACTTTGGGATCCCACATTCTATCATCTAAGATCAGGACAACAGGTTCCTCAATACATTTTTGTCCAGCCTCTGGTCGATGTTGGACACCAAGCTCACCAAGTCCACAACTTTCCATCTGCAAACTGATGGCCAGACATAGGTCGTCAACCAGATGATTATACACATTCTGCACTTGTACACCTCAAAGAATCCATGCACATGGGATGAGAGCCTCCCCTATGTACAACACAACTACAACCGATCTCTCCATAGCTCAACCAACCATAGCCCCTTTCATGTGGGCTTGGGATTCTAGCCACTATGTCCCATTGACATAGCCATGCCATTTGTGGCTACTCGGGCAGATTCAGTCCATGTCCAGTTTGAGGATGACAAGGCAAACAACTTCATTGAGCACATTCATCACATCCTCCAACAAGTTCATGACATCTTGGATAGAGCCAATGCTAATTACAAGAAATGACATGATCAACATCGGGTTCCACACAACTTCCAGGTGGGTGACAAAGTGTGGCTACATTCGCAAAAGGAGCACCTCGCTGGACCCTACCGCAAGATTCGCCTGCTCCGATATGGGCCATACACCATCACCAAGGCTGTAGGGGACAATGCCTTTGAGATCGATATTCCACCATTCCTTGGTCTGCACCCACTGTTCAATGTGGACCACCTTCGGCCCTACTTTCCACCTCTACTAGACACATCCGACATGGAAAAACAACTCACACCAACATAGTTAAACCCAGATTGCATGGAACAAACCACAACTGATCGAATTATGGACACACAGATCAAGAGCACCCACCAATAGAGGATCTAGCTATATCGATTTGTCAAAGTAGGCCAACTCCTTCACCAGGGAAATTGGCTCACCAGGGACCAAGTTCAGCAGAAGTTTCCTCATCTCATGGAGGAACTCAACGCAATGGGGACCATTGCTTCCTAAGGGGGGAGGAATGATCCAGGTGGATACTGGTGGCCACTCGCCTATTCCACTTGGACCCACACCATTTTTTCTTTCAGTTTTTCAGTTTCCTTAATTGTAGCACAATTTACTATTTTTAGCAGTTCTTCAGGTCCTGAACTTTCAGAGCTATTTTGAGGCCCTAAATGACATTTTTTGGGCATGAATTCTTCGATGAATATGAATCCATTCTGGACTTGATGTTTACTGTCAGCAGTGTATTCCTCGGGTAGATCTTTCTAACGATGTATCATGTGTGTCAAACGGAGATAGTATGCCAAAGTTACGACCCCGGGAAATTGATGTACCAATTTACCCCAACGGGGCCCATATTCTGGCATTTCATCTCCTAGGGTTAGGTTTTTGGATGTTTAGGGTTTTCCATTGTTTCTCATTAATATATAGGCCTTCGAGCCTCATTGTAACAGGTATTTCAGAGGCCAGTAGTCACCACATCTCTTCCCAGAGGTAAGCTACCAACACCCTAGCTAGTTTATTTCCATTCTGTTTGTAAGCATTTTTCAGTCATTTGTTATTAATGAAATGAAGTCGTATTTCCATTGCATCTTTGCGTTTATGTGTATTTTTGTATTTCATTGTGTTCCTACATAAATCTGGATCATACTTATGTCAAGTAACTAGAGTAACCACAATATAACCAATGTGAAGGAAAATGGTCACAAGTCTGATCCATCGTATGGGCAGGGTAACAAAGCCTGAAATATCGAAAGAACTGCCTCTCATGGAGGTAAAGGTAATAGAAAGACCCCCAAATATGAATAAAACCCCAGACTCCATTCAAAATATTGGAGGTATCAGAATCAGTTATAAGGGTCCTTGTGGGATTAACAACAATGTCTATCAAATCCCCTCGAAGAGTTAATCCTCCATAAAGGGTATGTTCTTTCCAACCCTTATCTGACTTAGGGTACCCACAAAATAACCCCTGTAAATAACCTATGTGGCTACCTATGTCAAGCAACTAGAGTCACCAAAATATAACCAATGAGCAGGCAAAGATTCGAAAGTCCAGTCCAATATATGGGCATGGTAACAAAGCTCAAAATCTCCAAAGCACCACCTCTCACGGAGGTATAGGTAATAGTGAGACCTCCAAATACGAATAGAACCCCAAAAATATCTTTGATGCTAGAAATGTATTATAAGGTTATCTCTGCAACCAACTTCATGCGACCTCGTGCTTAACTCCAATTTGAGTGGATCCTCCTAAGGTCATCGATTACACAATGGGTTTTACCACTCCCTGGTCAAGCATAAATATTTAGTTTAATAGCCTTGGAGAATTTTACTCACAAAATCCTATTTTAAGGACCTATGTCCTATACTTGTTTGTGCACCCTGAAAAATAAAATCATTTCTAATCAATTTTAATTAATCAACATTATTTTTAATGTCTTGTTCTTACTCAAGAGGTGCGGTCGTGAAACTGATGGTATTACGCTGAACATATAAAAAGAAGAAAATATAAAAACACTACTAAGTACTAGTCTTTAATTTCAAAGAGATGGTGCTTCTAAATGCAATATTTTCTAATGAAATATCTACAATTTCAATGAATTACAATCTTTCCAAATGTTTCAAAATCAATGCAATGTAATCGAAAGTGAAAATGCCATAAGTACAATTAAAATAAGAAAATATTTATTTTTTTCGATATAAAGAAAGAACATGCAAGGACTGAATATAGACCTCACACAAAGACCCTACTGAAAGAAAAAAGGGAAAAAGAAAGCAGGATACCAAGAAGAAAACACTCAGACCAATGTGCAAGGACAACCAATGAAAAAAATGAGAAGAAAGAAACCTGCCCAAAAATTCAACAATAAAAAGGCTTCCTCTCCCTCTATAGGCACTTAATAGTCAGAATAAGGACCTAAAAAGATACAACAACAACAAAAAAATAACCCAGCAAAGACCAAACTTAACCAACAAGAATTAAGAGATGATGTACATGACTATTTGAGACAAAATCACGTATATAATCTCCCTAAAGGAAGGAAACTCACGTATATACATGTCTGTCAAGGGAAAAACTGCGTATACCAAGAAAAACAATGCCATGAAAAGGGTTAATCAAGAAACTCATATGCAAGGTGACAAACATGTTGTCAAGCAACATGTGATAAGGAAAATAAAAAATTCAAAGAGAAAATCATTGAGAAAAACACTCGAAACCCCAAAAAGGATATCAATCTCGAGTATGGTCGTTAATTATGTTACAAGGAAAATCTCCCTATGGCTAGGGGTAAACCAAAACAGACGGAATGACACATAGAAATGAACTCTAATACCAAGTATGATATATAAATAAAATGATAACAAGAAAAGACAGAGAGCCTACCTCGTCCAAATGTTTGAACAAGACCACCGTTGAGTACAAGACCCCAAGATTTATTCCTGCAACTTGTCCTGAAAAGACAAGATACACAAGCATATGGTGATAATATATAATGTTAGTATATAAATTAGCATAATCCATTAACATCCATGACAAATACTCCCATGGAATAATAATTCAAATATTTGCAAGATATCAATTGGACTAGAAAAGAACATTTCTATTAAAATATTCAACAAAATTACATAGGTGACAAACTTCTATAACAACATATATCAAAATTGAGAAACTGAGTCCCTCCAGTTGGGACTCCACCACTTCAATCCTCCACCAAAAGCAAGCTCATATATATGATTCAATGAGTTTCTCCATCACAAATAAGGAAGAGCTTGGGGGTTGAACAAGGAGTTCAAACTTTTAAGGAAAAAGGGATGCAGACTCAATATGAAGTGAAGTTTCTCTAGAGTGTCTTTTCCCTCAAAGTTGAATTTTTGAATTCCCTCAAGGCTTGGATATGAATCAATTTCTAGCCTTTGAATGGAACTCAAGGGTCGATTTGGAGTGTTTCTAGTATATCGAAGGTCAATGATCTTGGATCTCATGACATGGCATAGAAACCCAACATAATTTTTAATTTTGAGCACCAAACCTAGTGTACATGGGCTGTAGTGGAGAAACCTATGTATACGCTTGTTGTATAACTAATAGGGCATGTATATGTGGAAAAATGTGCTTTTTTGGCTCTAGAGTGAACAAAAAGGGGGATTCAAGTATGTAGAGGGTAATGGAAGGTCATCCAAACAAGTTGCATGGAGTGAGGAAAAAATAGTTGTAACATGTATCTGCTTACTACCTTGAAAATAAAATTCATGAGTTAGATCCTAAATATTTTGAAAGGATAGAAGCATTTCTTGCTCAATTGAAAACCCTAAATGAACAATTAAATAATTGTTGAAAAGATTACAAGAAAACTGATATAGCCCTAATCATTAATCTTGTAGAACTAAAATTACCTTCTTCTTTTGATATGTTCATCCAAACTAGAAATAGAGAAATTGAAATGTCCCAAGGATCTATGAAACCTAGATTTGAATATTTTTGTAAAGGTTTTATTAATGATTAAGAAAGGTTGACTGCTTCAGGTCAATTAACTCCTAATAAAGCTGTAATGGTACATAATAAAAAGAATCCAAATAATGTTTTTTTATAAAAATCCAAAATCACATAGTAAAGGACCTTCCCAACACTCTTGTAATGATGCTTGTGACAATGCTAGTAAAAATAAAGTGTCTAATCCTTGTAAGTATTTTGGAAAAACCAACCACCCTGAAAAGATTTTCTTTGAATGGAGACGTGAACTTGCTAAATCCAAGAAGAAATCCTTTATTGAACAAGAAGTTGCTCTTTGTTCCTATTATGTTCAACTAGTTAAATATTCTTCTTATGTGGAATGCATTGTGGATTCTGGTGCTTCTAACCATATGTCTAGTACTGCTTCATTATTTTCTTCTTATGACACTCACAAGCACACATCATAAAAATTTTCTATTGGTGATGGTAAACAACTTTTAGTAGTAGGTTCTAGTAATGTTGAAGTTCCTAATGGTACATTGGAAGATGTTTTTCATGTTCAAGGCATGCCCATCAATTTGATTTCTATTTATCGTGCATGTCAAAAATATTATAATTTTGAAGCATAGAAAAATAAATATGTTCTTAAATATATCAAACATAACTTCAAAGTAGTTTCTTCGAGTCCTGTTGATCATGATTTTGGTTTATACAAATTTACTGGTTTTCATTCAACTAAAATCAACCATTTTATTTCTATGTTTCTCATGTTGATGAACAAAGTAAATTATGGCATGAAGTATTAGGTCACTTGAATAATGGTAAAATTCAAATGTTATTTTAAATGGTACTTGGATTACCTTCAATTTCTTCCACTAAAGGTGTTTGTGAAGGTTGTGTTCTTGGTAAACATCATATGAAAATGTTTGAGAAAAGTAAATCTTGGCATGCTAAATAACAATTGCAATTAATTAATAATGATATATGTGGTCCTCTTGAAACTCCTTATTTGTCTCATGTTGTCTATTTTCTTACTTTTATTGATTATTATAGTAGAAAATATTGGGTTTATTTTTTGAAACACAAAAGTGAAACCTTTGGTAAATTTCAAGAATTTAAATCCATGGTTGAAAATGAATTTGGTAAAAGTATTAAGAGATTGAGAACTGATAATGGTAAATTCACTAAAAAAGAATTTACTGCATATTTATCTCATCATGGTATTCAACATCAAAAGACTATTACTTATACACCTCAACAAAATGGGGTAGCTGAAAGGAAAAATAGAACTTTGGTTGAAATGACTAGATGTATGTTTTATTCTAAAAGATTACATAAAAGGTTTTGGGATGAAGCCCTTTGTTGTGCTAACTATATTTTAAATCGAGTTCCTACTAAGGTATTTTTGCAGGATAGTCCCCAAGAAAAATGGAATGGAAGAAAACTCTATATAAGTAACTTTAATATATTTGGCAGTGAATGTTGGGCCCATATTCCCGATGACAAATGGAAAACGTTAGAGCCCAAGTCTCAGAAATGTATTTTCATTGGTTATAGCGAGGATTATAAATCTTATAAGTTATTTGATCCATCTACCCAAGTTGTTATCATTCGATGCGATGTTCAATTTAATGAAGTCTCTACTTCCCCCGAGTCTCCTAAAACTCATGTTACCTTGAATTTTTCTTCATCTCCTATTAATCCCATATTGGTTACCCCTTCTTCCAAATTTGTGCCTAATCTTGATCATAGTTCACCTACCTCTTCAAGTGATCGTCTTGAATGTTTCAAAGATAATAGAGTGGTTCCTTCCACTACCCCTATTCTTGTTTGGGCATAGAAAACTCTTGAATCCCTAGGTTTTGAGATTGGTATTCCCTCCAAAACGCATCGAACTAGATATGAAATTTCTCTTATGACTAAATTTTTTTCTATAGATGATCCTTCTACCTATGCCCAAGATAAGGACAAACTTGAAAGGGAAAAATCTATGATTACAGAGTATGAATCATTAATGAAGAACAAGACTTGGAAACTTGTTCCCCTTCCTCCTAGAAAGAATTTAGTTGGTTGCAAATGGATGTATTAAACAAAGTTTACTACAGAAGGACATATTTAAAAATATAAAGCTCGATTATTAGAAAAAAAAAATTCTCAACAAGAAGGTATTGATTATACTGAAACCTTTGCTCCAATTGCTAACATGAACACTATGATAACTATTCCTTCTTTTGATGCATATTATCAATGGGAAATACACCAAATGGATGTCAAAAGTGCAGTTTTGAATGGTGATATTTGTGAAGACATTTATATGCAACAACCACCTAGTTTTATCATTATTGAAACTTCAATTTTGGTATGCAAATTAAACAAGTCTTTATATGCTCTTAAGTAGACACCTAGAACTTGGTATGAGCAAATTGATACTTATTTCTTGAAGAATGGTTTCAAACAATGTATATCTGATCCAAATTTGTATGTAAAGAACTTTGGTGATGAAATCCTCATTGTTTTATTATATGTGGATGATATTAACATTATTGGAAGCCAACTTGCATCTATACATGACGAAGAATAATCTTATGAATCAATTTGAAATGACATATTTAGGCATCTTGCACTATTTTAAGGGTCTTCAGATTTGGCTTATGTCTGACTATATATTTCTTTCACATCCTAATTATGTGAAATATTTACTTTATTGGTTCCATATGAGTGATTATAATCCTTCACGAATGCCATTTTAGTCTAGCGTAAAATCAACTATTGATTGTAGTACTCCTCTTGTTGATGCTACTCTTTACCATAAACTTGTGGGAAATTTGATATACTTGACACACAGTAGGCCCGATATCTCTTTTTTCGTTAGTATGGTATTGAGGTTTATAAACAAGACTCATGAAAGACATTAGTAGGAAACAAATAAAATTTTGAGATATTTACAGGGGACTGTTAATTATGGTGTTTTCTTTTCGAGCGGGGCCACAATTTCTTTGATTGGTTATATAGATTTTGATTGGGCAGGTGATAGTTTAGATAGATGGTATAATACAAGGTACATATTTCATCTTAGTTTAGGTCTGATTTCATAGTCCAGTAAGAATTTGAGAACTATTTCTCTTTCTTCTTGTGAAGTATAGTACAAGGAAACTAAGGAAGATGCTAAAGAAGAAGTTTGGGTATGACATGTTCTTACAGATATTGGACTGGCTTAGAAAGAAACTTCAATGTTACGATGCGATAATGAGAGTGCAATTCAACTTGCATATAATACAATGTATCACTCCAAAACCAAACATATTGATTTTGATACTCATTACATTTGATATCTTGTTGCAGATGGTGTTATTTCCTTGGAGAATTGTTCCACAGATCAACATGTAGCAAATATATTCACTGAATACATGACAAAGGTGAATTTTGTGTGACTTCAAAATTTGTTTGGAATGTGGGAAGTTTTCATCAAGGGGGAGTGTTAATATAATTTTGTCTTCCTCCATAAGTGTTCCTTCTCCCCAATATTCATTAAGGGGGAATGTTGGAATGTGTTACTTAAGAAGGTATTGTGTTTCTTATTCGTGTAGAAAGTATTGGAAGTTATTGTAATGCTATCTTCCTTCATAATTGTTCCTTCTCTCTAGTCATCATTAAGGGGGAGAGTTGGAATGCGTTACTTTGGAAGGTAATAATGTCTAGTGTTATATCAGAAGAAGTTGTAATATTATGTAAAAGAGTTATCCCACATTCATCATGGATTAAAACACTCTTGTTATCATTTATTATATAAAGAGGTGAAATTACATTTATCTCACATGTATTTATGGGATGTAATTCCTCCATATCTCTTGATATATAATAGAGGTAAGAGAGACCCATGAGATACAATGACAATGCCTTCCTTTTTGTAGGTATTCTCTTTATTATTTTGATTATATGTTGTTGTAGTATTTTTTTTTACACCATCTTTCTTTCAATATAGAACACTAGTACATTATAATGATATAGGTATAATGATATAGGTACATTTTTAGAAAACAAATAGGTCTACATTGTCTTGATGCTCACGCGAATATTTTAAGCCCTTGGTTATCAATAATCTTTTAAATTTCCTAATAATTAATACTTTCTACTAAATTAAAAATAAGGATAAGAATCCATTTATTAACTTTTCAATCAAATCCTTCTTATGATATTTTTGTTTTATTCTTATTTATTTTGTATTCTTATTTTTTTATTTTTCTAAATAAATTTAAAAATAAATATAAATTGAATAGACAAAAAAATATGCTAAAACATAAATAAATTTGGATAAATATTTTTTATTTATATCTATTTTTTTATATTATTTTCCAAATATGTAATTTCATGCCATTTGTGTAGAATAAATGATGAAAATAAACCAACAAAATAAAAATAAAAAAACATAATCGACCAAATCTCAATTTGTATTTCTTGTTGTAAAATATGTGTGAGTAAATGATGAAAATAAACAAACAAAATAAATAAAAAACATAATCGACCAAATCTTAATTTGTATTTCTTCTTGTAAAATATATTCTCATAATAATTATGACCAAACAATAGCCTTGCGATCCTTCACGAATAAAGGATCGGACTAGTTCTACTCAAAACTATCATGACCATGTAAGGATAAGGTAATAATTCTATTGTAAGGCGTAATAATGTAGATCCTAATTTTAAGAAATATGATCCATGCATATCAACCGATAGATATTTCCAAGTATTTCATGATTAGAATAAGCAGAATTAAATAAAATTATAGTTAACATAATGCAAAAAATCATTATGCCTTAGTTACATGATATGCACTTGTGTCATCCAAACAATTTGAATCCTTGGAAAGTATTCACGTGGTCTTCTTGGAAATTGCAATAAAGATGGATTAAAAGTTATATCTTAATTAAAATTCTATTAAAATTCTATATAAATAAAATTTTATAATAAATAGAATTTGGGCAAACTTTTATTTTTTGTTTTTCAATCTTTTCATTTTTTAAAATTTATTTAAAAAAATTAACATTCAATTTTTATAAATAATAAATAATAATAATAAATAATTTAATTATAATATTTAAGAAGATTATGTTGGTTGAATGGGTCTAATGGTTAAGAACATGTGTTTCCTCTTAAAAAATTACAAGTTCAAATCTAGAGAAATAAAGTATGTTACTTTTATAAACTTTACTAGTCAAATCACCACAAACAAAAAAGTCGCATATACAAATTTTGATTAACTACATAACCAACAATCTAATCCAATTATTAAATTAAAATAAAGATTTATAAATCATAAATAATAATCATAAATTTTTAATTATAACATTAAAAAGTTTATAAATGTCTCTTTAAAATTCTAAAGATAAAGTTTTCTAAATTTTATAATCATTGGTTGAAACTGCTGGCGCAATAGCCTAGTCCAACTATGTAGTGAAAACAAATAACTATGTAGTGAAAACAAATATTAAGTTAACATGGGACAACCTCCCATAAATTCACCAAACAGATTTCTGTAAAAATAAATTTGATAAATATCATTTATCATAGTAACCTCCTTATTCATTATTTCTCTTTGTTATTAATAAGCACAAATTTATTATTTTATTAATAAGCACAAATTTGTTGATAAATAAATATGATTTATTAAAATGAACATAATCTTCAATATTATTAATCATAATTATATAAAATTATTAATCATAATTATATAAAATGAAAACATCATTTCCCTATAACAAAATAACATAAAATTTATATAATATTTATTTATTTATTACATAAAATAACTAGATTTAAAGATAACATAATAACATAAAAAATAAATAATTTCTTAAAAAAATGTTTTACATAAAATAACTAGATTTAAAAATTCTATTGATAAAACCAAAAATGAATGTTTATTTCCACATAAATACAAACATTTACACAAACAAAAAAATAAAAATTGCATACACAAATAAAACAAAGAAAATTCACACAAAAAAATGCAACCCATTGAATTAAGAATAAAAGGATTGAAGGAGCATAAAAGAAATGAATGTCATCTACCATGGATTGTGCCAAGTAGCTTATTTTTTTTTCTCAGTGTAGAAAGAGTGAGAATATGGTATGTGATGCAGGAACATCCTTGGGCTCACGCAATCCGTATCACCCAAAAATATTTCTATTCCACAAATTAGAAAACAAGTCAAATAAGGACTGTGTTAGTGGTCCATTTTATTTAGTTAGTTTGCTATGAATTCAAATTGATGTTAATCATGCACCTACTCTTGTGTATGTTGAAACTCGTGCTAAAACTGCCATGCATAGTGAAATTTTACAAGTGTCATGCTGAATCTGCCACGCATAGATAAATTTTACAAGTTTCATGTTGAAACTCATGTTAAACCTCATGCTGAAACTCGTTCTGAAACTCATGGTGAAACTCCTGCATATAGTGAAATTTTACAAGTGTCACAATGTTTTTCATTTGCAACAATGTGGTCACACACATTTGAATTTTCCACGCTGACATGCATTCATGATGAGTCACAACTACCATTAGGTAAATGAATTTGAAACTAAAGGACAAAGCGTGACCCGGGGCCGAAAGGAATTTGAAGCATTTCGAAAGACAGAGGAAGGGTTTGGTAACTGGTCAGTTGAGGAAACAAAAGGAAAATCGATTCAGAGGCAAAAGGGAGAATTTAAAAGGAGACAAAGTCGTGATAAGAAGGGGTTGGTGAACCACGAAGTAAGGAAATCATAGAAGGTGGACTGGAGTGAAATACTCCAGGTTGGGTGAGTACGCAGGAAGGGAAAAATAGAATCTCAACACATATACGTAGACCATTACCCTCTGGATGATTTCATAGTGGTTTTCAGCCATGCAAGCAACAATTCATGGATGTATTTTAAACCAGTTTCGATGTAATGTAAATCCTATTATTTACTTTGAATCAATAAAAGAGTGGTGCTGCATTTCGTGTTTTTCTGGTGCTTAAGTTCCCATTTGAAGTTCTTTATTATTTAGCAACAATATATCTGTTTTGTTTCCATTGTGTATTCTGTAGCAGGGTGTGTGTTGCAGCCAGGCCGCTCTACATTAGTATGAAAATTAGTAAGTTGTGAGAATATGTTATGCATCTTCAATAATTTGAAATAAAAATTTCATTTCACAATGTTTTGTTATTGAAAATGAAATAATAAAACAAAATACAAAATTTGAGAGACTTTCCTATCAATCATGATAATTTTCTTGCTTTATAATGAGGATGATAATTTTAAGATATATTGAATATGTATAATAATACTATAACAAAAAAAACACGGATTTGTTTACAACTTAATTCTTATGCTTTACTAAAAATAGAAATCCCTACAACACAACTCTATACATTTTAATACTTTACAAGTTTTCATAACTCACTAGTACTTTTAACAAAATCCCCAAGAAATCAATCTCCAAAGTATATACATCTCAATGGTTTAAATTTATAACTTGAATGATCATTGATAAATAAAACAAATACAATTCCAACATCTTCAAGAAAACATAGAGAGAATAATGGAATATGCACAAAGCGAAGTTACCATTTTACTCTTCATATTTCTTCCTCATAACACTTCAATCAATAAGCTATGACTATACAACAGAATTGGAAATTAACTTAATCTATTTTATTTATAACCTCACGAAGCTATAGTTAACCAATCGATATGACTACTAAACGCAATCTTCATATGACCACTTAAACATACAATTAGAGTTGTTATGAATATTTGTTTATATAAAAGACAATGAATGAATTGGTTGAAAGAAGATGACTTCACATATATATCCATGCAATAAATTCCATACAAATATACAACAATGCAATTTTCAAGTCGAATAACTACTCCACATATTTCCAACTAATATCCAAGACTATCATCTATAAATATAAAAATAATATTGTTTTCTCTCATCATTTTGAGAGGAAGAATTCGATATCAAAATGAATGAAAAATACTAAGGATTTCAACCATTTGAGACAGTGCTAGCAAGGAGACTTACGTAATAGAAAAGAAGTCCGGGGTTTTGACTTATGGTTAAAATGCCAAGAAGCATCTTCAAAACTAAAACAAGAGGTCATAATATCTAAGACAATTAATAATTAAAAGGATGGGTGGGTCAAAACAAAGGTGTATGGGTGAGCATGCTCAAAATGAATGAATGAGATCAAAATGAGAAGTTCATTTAAAAAAATCCATAGGTTGAATATAATTGTGGTCACGGTTTACTAAGAGATTATACCATAAAACATTCATATTCTATACATTATCTTAAGTAAATGAAGATGAAACAAAATAAGTTACTAAAGGAAAGTAATATGCCATAAATATGTTCAAGGCATGAAACTCTTCTAGTACGAGAAAATGATATTAAATATTAGAGAAAATGATATTAACTCATACCATAAAACATTGGTATTCTATACCGTGTCTTAAGTAAATGAATATGAAACAAAATAAGTTATTAAAGGAAAGTAATATGCCATAAATATGTTCCAGGAATGAAACTCTTCCAATAAATATTAGAGAAAATGATATATAGCTCATAGGAGAAGTATTTAAGTGAAGAAAACGGATACAACAACAAATGGGAATGAAATCAAGATTTATGGAAACACCCAAAATGAAAACTAAACCTACATTCATAGAGAGAAGAAATGTACTTATAGGAAAAAAAAATATAGAGTGAAGGATCACAAATACCTCATTCATAGAGAAAGATGATGATAAATTCCAAGCCTAGAACCATGTTAGAGGTCCAATTTTCTAGAGTTCAACTTTGAGCCAAGCTAATCAAAATCCAAGGTGAAATGCATCCAATCTCCAGCAATAAGGGTTTAAATAAATAAGGGTTTAAATGGTGGCCCAAGATAGTTATGGGATATTATAAAACTAGTGGTTGAACAAACCCATAGCATAGAGTTCCCAAAGAGGCTCTTAGAGACAAACATTTGACTAAGGAATGGAGAAATGAGTTGGGAAACCATAGTGCATTGACATTTAATAACAAATATCAATTGGATCAAGGTTGATAGTGGAGATCAAATTCCCAATCCATCACACTTCCATGCAACTTAAATGCATAGGAGGGTGTAACTACCATAATTTACATCAATGGTACAAAGGATAGACCAAACCACATGGCTTGGTCTCAACCAAAATTAAACCATAATCCTAAGTGTTGTGTGCAATTTGTGACAAGGGTGATAAAAATACACTAATTTGATGGTTGTGTATCAAGCACAAACAAAAATGGATATAAGAACTAGAAACCCTAATTCTAATCCATGTCATGGATGATTTTAGGGGCTAAATTTCGCTCATGGGCTAATTTTCCATGGTTTTTCCAAAAACGAGATTCGCTATTTTATTGATGATTCACCCCAATTCTATAGGATAAAATTATTTTACCTTAAAAATCACCAAAATTTTATAAAAACTATATAAAATCCTCAGAAATTTGAATATTTTTACAAAAATATCGCCAAACATTTATAGTTGGCATATGAAGGATTAGTAAGATTCGCCAAGGTCTCTACATTTTAAAATAAATTTCCATCCTTAAAATCATCCCTAATCCATGTCTACCATTCTCAAGATTACATTGTTCATGAAGTAAAATAGACAAAGCATGAAAGGAAATCATAACATGAACAAACGCTTATAAAGAATGAAATAATATATGCATACCAAATATAAACCTATGCGGAATACTTGTGGGTTCCAGATCCCCCTTATTGGGATGGCTTCTTGGATTCCTTGGTGTATGTATGATCCCCTAAGTGTGTGAGTAGAGTACCTAAAAATGAAACGCACTATCAAGAGGAATATGTGCTCAATAATTTTGGTGTGATTTTGACAATATGTCCTTACTATGAATGGATGGAGTGAATGGACCCCTTTGATATGGTATTCAAAATAGTTGTTAAAGATGACCAAATCAAGACTAAGAAAAGAATTTATATTTGTTGGTGTGTAGTGGAAAGAGCCTAGGTTCAACAATAATTCACCAACAAAACCCTAAGATACTATCCCTTTCAGCATCACCCATAAGTAGGTGAAGTCTCACCCGAGGTATCTATGGGGGCTGTAGGATCCAAGTTTTTGTAGTTGTTGGTTGTTTATATGAGTTATACATTTAATATGATTGACCCAGGTTCAGGTCTACTGGGGATCCAACAAATCCTCTAAAACTATCGACCCTCCTGCACAAAAAGTGCCCTACGCAGTCTCACCCAAGATAGTCTTAATGGGCGACCGCAATGCTCAAGTGCTTGCAGTCTAGGGCTGAATGGAGATCTGTGAAGTGCGTGATGTGAATTCTACCCAATCATGAAAGAATTATATTGTCATTCTCATTCATGAATGTAATGTAACTGGATCCATTAATTCATTTATACATCATTCTAACATATACTCATAGACAATAAAAGAGATACAACCATTTAATCACAGAACACAGGATTTATCATGGTTCACCCCGCCTGGGCTACGTCCACAAATATCTGTCTCTCAAGATATTTTATTATGGTGGTTCCAATGCTACAACGTCCCACTCCTTACAATTCATTCTTAGTCCGGTCGAGATCTATTAGGAGGTGGACTAGATCACACCAGGCTCCTCAGCCTGTGATCTAACCCTCAAGATCTACCCTTCTGACCCTCTATAGCTCAACAAACTACAAACTTGGATCAGATTACAGTAGTGTTACATATTAGCTAATTCTTCTCACGCAAGTAACACTCCATAAATCAGAACCCTTGAACTCCCCCCCCACCCACCTAGGCCTCCTAGGTATCTATATATATTCGTTTTTGTCTCAACATCCATTACAATGTATTACAAAAACCCTAACCCTAGTGTTGTTAGGTGTCCCACACATGTGTGCATGTTTCTTTTCCTTCCAACTGTCTCTTTCCTCGTGCATGCCTTTCTTCCCAAAATAGCCTTTCTTTCTGATTCGGCCTGCTTCCAGCAGACCCCGAACACTGACATGTGGCTCATCCCGAGTCACCTAAATCTTGTGTGATTCATCGATCTCTCTTGCAATAACTTGGAATTTCTCTATGAGCTTCGTTGCTTGTGTTTGGGTCTACGCGGTCTTCTCCTTGAGTGTGTCCAATGCTTGCACTACAATCTCATCGCTCACCATCCTTGCACATTCTACCTAGGTTTGTGCCATGTTTTTTTTGGCTTCCTCTGCCTGTGCAATGACCTCTGTTTCTCGCTCCTAGAGCGGTTCCATTTGAGTCTGGCACTCCTTTTTCTGTATCTTCCCAACTATGAGTTCTACCTATAGTTTCTTCATGTCCTATGCTCCTTGGACGTGCTCCATGATCGACATTGTCTTTTGCCTCTGCTTGAGGTCCTGGATAGATACACTTATCCTTTCTCCTTCCTGGTCCCATTGTTGGACCTATTGATCCTCTTCCATCTTTGTCCAGTGTTGTGTTTCTTTCTTGAACAAGTCAGTCGCCGCATGGACTTGTCACTCTTAGTTGAAGGATTTTTTTTGGTGGTGGAAAGTTAATGATTACTGCAACTTTCACAGGATCTACTAGTAAACCTTTCTTGCACACTATATGGCCCAATAGTATCCAAAACGGTGTTCTGAAGATGCACTTATTGATGTTTAATGATATTTGGAACTGCCTGCATATTTCTAACATCAACTACAAGACCTCTACATGGAATTTCAACATACTATAGACTGTCCAATCGTCCAAGTATACCTCTAGAAACTGGTGGATAAATTATTTAAATGAAGCTATGACTACTCCAGAAAATATTGTTGGTGCATTCTTCATTCCAAATGACATGACCCTGTATTGGTAGGATCCCCATTTTGTAGCAAAAGTGGTCTTGTATCTATCTTCCATTTCTATCTTGATCTGATGGTATCCTTAAAATCCATCGGTGAATGAATAAACTTCATGTCCTCCTACGTTCTCAAACACCTCATCCGTGAAAGGTGTAGGGAACGGGTCATGTAGGCATGCATCATTCAACTTCCTCAAGTCGACGCATATTCTTATCTCGTCTTGTTTTTTCTCCTGAACTATCATCGGGCTTATCCATTCTGATTCTTCCACAGGTTCTATGATTCTAGCTTCAAGCATCCTATCGATCTCATCTTTGACTTTTTCTTATATATCAGATTTAGTATTTATGGTCGTTGTCTAATCAGTCTTGACTCATCTCTGAGTGGTATCTTCATTCACCTAGCTCTTTTTCTATGCCCTTCATTTCTGTGAACGTTGTGGGGAACAGGTCGTTGTACTCACACAGTAACTCTGTTATGCTTTCCATTGTTTTCTCATCCCATTAGTCTCCAATGCTGGCCATTTTGGGATTCTTAGTTGTCCCAATGTTGAATTTATTTACCTTGATTAGTGAAATAATTACTTATCATTCTAGATGTGGACCTTCCACTTCTCTTTCGCCTTCATCTTCCTTAATCTGAATATTGCGTGGATCATCTTCATATGGTACTTATTCCTGCACATGGTAGCATGATAGAAATTCTTTCACTATCTGTTTATTTTGCTATTGTTCCTCTGTTATGAGTTCGACTTATGGTTCCTTAATGAATCTCACCCCTCTTATTTGTTTAAGTGTTGCATCTATGTTGGGGTTCTTATGTTCAAATGAGAAAGTGATTGTAAAGTTATGTTTTAGTATTATCCAATTTGTAGTTCCTTTGCGCAGTTCCTGGTCTGTATACCAGTTTGTTGGGATGCCCTTTAAGGTTTGTAAAAAATGATGAGGCCATTCCTCTGGGGATGTCATTTTCCACAGTTCTCTGCACTTATCCAAGTGTTATGTTGGTTCCCCCTTTCCATCATACTTTTGTTGTTGGTTTCTTCTCTGTTATGCACCAAACCTTATGCATAGTAATTGCTTACATTGGTACCAATCCTTGATTGTTTTCTTATGTGCACCCCACCATCATGCAGGTGTGGCCTTGAGTGCTATATCTAGTGCTAATATTCTATGATTTTCTAACACTTCATCTTCGTAACGTGTCAAGAATGATTCTAGATCTTTTACCCCATGGAAACTAGGTGGTTCCCTTATCTCCGTACCTACCCATTTTATTGTGCGGTCTATTCTTGCACATATTCTTGTGGAAACTTCATGTAGCCTTTATTTCCAGTTCTCTAAACTCGTATTTGAGTCTGACACACATGAGGTAATGCTCCACCTACTGAGTATCCCATCTGCGTTGGATTAATGAGAGGTGGGTGGTGAATCAGTAATAGAGCAATATAATCCTTTTTAACCATATAATGTAAGTTTTATATCAATGTAACATTATCATCCAATATTTGCAGAGTAAATAATCAATGAACAAATGAACAATCATACACATACATAGTACACCATTTTTTTTACGTGGAAACCCAAAGCGAGAGAAAACCACAAAATTATTTTTACTATATTTCTTGAAGAATTACATTCATTGGAAGCACCAACTTCCTTTGTTTTCCAGCTACAACCGGAAGGAGGCTCCAACCCCCTCGTTTCTCAAGCTACAACACGAGGGACGCTCCAACTCCCTAATTCTTTGGCTATAACCAGAACAAGGCTACAACCCCCTATGTTCTCAGGCTACAATCGAAAGGTGGATACAACCACTTGTCCTTGCCCCATCCAACCGCCCTGAAGTAGAAGTAGAATGATGGAACCACGGTCAATCTATCACTGTGAGATATACCACTGTACAATTGTATCAACCTGTACCACTGACCTGCATCCAACCTGTATAACTTCCCTATAATCAATATGCACCTGAACTGAACATGTATCAACAAAATAAAACAAGTACTTGACCTATAGTGATGCAACATGCGTATGTACACACCATATCTATTATGCAGCCCACATATGTACACGAACAAATTTTTATGCAGCCTACGTATTCCTTCTGAAAACTAGGGTTTTCTTTCTCTTGAAAACTTCTAACCCTCTGTAACTTTTTCACATAGATCTATAACCTATCACTGTATCCAGGTTGTATCTGTACCCTATTCCTTTACCCAAAATCTCTATATCTTTCTCTAGTCATGTGCCATATAAGTGTGTGTAATCATGGACAAGTATAATATCCCTCACATGATCCAGACATCAAACCCTTTCTGGTATTCATCCTTTCAATACATCAACCACTTCACAAATAGAAGCTCTCAACTATGTACCATAAAAACCCTTAGCTATATGAAAAGAAATACAATATATGCCACAACTCTAACAAGATGTGTCAATGATAAATTATACCAGCACTGTATTTCTGAGGATCTGACTTATACATAAGATCCCATGCAACCACAAGTCTCTTTAGGAAGAATCCTCAAATATCCATAACCATTTCTCCAACATACATCAAAATCCAACTATTCATAGAAATAAGACATACCTTTTGACCCAGTGGATAGATCTAATGCTTTTGATCACTATAGACATTCCTGGGAGCTTTTTCTCAGAATATAAAACCTTGAATTCTTCACATCCTCATATTTACATGTCTTTGACCTCAGGTACGCACCCTGTTATACTGACAACCCACATATGTATGTGTCCTAATGTACTGGTAGCCCACATATGTACACACCTTCTTGTACTGCTATCCCGCGTACACCTCATAACTTAGGGTTTTCAGGTATTTATTGTAATTATGAGACTTTTTCCATCAACCCTTCATGCTACCTCATACTTTCACCACTTCATATGTATCAATAAGTATTTTCAATAAGCCTTACACAACAATATATATTCAATGTGTTCAAGTGTGTTTAAATGAGAGAGCCTTGCCTCTTATTTATACTTTCATGTAGCATCTCACTTTCCTTATTTTATGTATTTCTCCATTAACTTTATTACTTAAATAATTTCTTTTGCAAAAACTTTGACTTTTTGGGGCTTCTAGATGAATCATGAGGGTTCTCCAACTTCACATGGTCATAACTCTCTAGCTGTGAGGAGTTATGTGACGTTCTACATACCACCAGAAATGGCATGACATGTACTATCCATCCAGAATAGTATTACTTGAATATATATAAAAACTAATACCATTATCCATCAAAAACACTTGGGTCCATTACCCAAACCTTTGTGATACCAAAATTCGCTACCAGACTTTCTTCAAGGGTTTAAATCAATGACAACCGACCCAATTAATCAACAATCTCCCCCTTTGGAATTGATGGCAACATTCTAATGCAATATTGAAGTCATGTCATATCATGCCTCTGTCCTCTGCATCTCTGTGACCAACACTCCCCATGGAGCCATGTGTATGTCTTATGCATTTGATAAATCTCTACCCCTTTGTCATCAATGGAAAAGGTATCTTTCCATCCGGGGCTACTCCCCCTAAATGAAATGTTCGACCTCCCAACCTGAACTGTCCTCTTTATGGTGTTTCCTCGTGTACATCTAAGACATATAAGATAAGCATTCAAAATCATTCATTCTGGAGTAGAAATAACTCCGAGTCACTGACAAATATACTCAAAGGCTTCTCGTGGAAGCAGTTTTGTAAAAATGTCTTCCACTTATTCTTTTGTGCCCACATACTCAAATATGATTTTCTTTTATGCAATCTATTCTCGTAGAAAGTGATACTTGATTGGAATGTGCTTCATCTTGGAGTGAATCACTGGGTTATTTGAGATACTAATGGCACTTGTATTATCACAATAGATTGGAATGGGCTCATCATACTCAACCTGTATATCTGTCATAGTTTGTTTCATCCACAGAACCTATGTACAACATGGTGTTGCTGCAATATACTCTGCCTCGACTGTAGATAAAGATATTGATGATTGTTTCTTTATTATCCATGATACTAAACACTCACCCAAGTAGAACATTGATTCACTGGCACTTCGTCAGTCATCAATGCAACCTGTCCAATCTGCATCTATGCATGCAATAAGTGATAGATCCTTTACTTTTGGATACCATAATCCAAACTCTTTTGTTCCTTTGAGATATCTAAAAATCCTCTTCACTGCTAATACATGTGATTCCTTTGGTGCTACTTGAAATCATTCCACCTTTCCAACTGCTTGCATTACATCTGGTCTATATGTTTCCAGATATAGTAGGCTACCAATCATTGACCTATATTGTCTCTGATCTGTAGACTTTGAATCATCATCTTTGCTCAACTTGCAACTGGTTTGCATTGGAGTGATAATTGGTTTGCAATATTCCATTTCGAACCTCTTTAGAATTTCTATAATATACTTAGTGTTACACATTATTTTGGTCACTTTGATGATGACCCTAGAGGCATGTGTCCAGGCTTCCATAACAATCTTTTACATGAGGAAAATGACTAATTTATTCCCCTACAAGGAACATTTTTAGAATGGCGTTGCAGGCTGACAGTGATACACAGTGTGGAAATCCTTGACTTCTGCAGGATGCTCTATGCCTGGCTTGTAGGATTTCCGCATGCTTCTATATAGGTAGGGTGCGATGGAGTTTGAATATAAGGAAAGGAAGAGGTTTCACAAAGTTTCTAGAAGGATAATCTTCTAGAATATGAGGCGGCATCCGTATGGTTGTGATCTTACTGACTTCTCTGATTTGGTGGGATCATCCTAATCATAATAACCACTTCACCTTCTCCTATATAATAATGGATTTCTCATGGAAAAGGTTAAGAAAGATTGAGCAAAGAATTGTTGAAAGAATAGGCTGAAGACCATGTGAAGAATCCTATTACAACTGATTCTTGAGGCCTCCATTTGTCCATCAAGTGTTTGTGGACCATCTTCATACAAATTTGGAGCAAGTGTATGTGTGTGTTGGAACAAAGGACCACTAAAAGGAAACTTATGACATCAAGGTAATTTGGTTGTATCTTCCACTTTTACTTAATATGATACGGTGACATGTTTATTTCTCATAAAATCATTTGTGTTTTATTACATGATTCCTTGATCACATGTTTAGGTCTCCATTGAATCTACAATTGTTTCTTTCACTTTGGTTGGTTTGTTTCAATGTAGATCTGATCTCACAAGAGCACCGGAGTGAAGCAGGGACAACAAAGATATAAGGAAGCGATATCCAAAGGTATGTCATCTATTCCTTCTTTGGTAGTAAATTCAATTGTATAAAATTAGGGAAAGCGTCATGTCCTGTCTTGTTTTGGTCTAGATCCAGGTGGATATAGGGAGATTATTTTATGTCTGCATTTACTGATTTATCCAATAACAAAATCGGTGACTCCACTGGGGATAAAATGACTTGATTATGGTTTTTTTTTGGCCATTTTCTTTTAACATGTTCTTTTTACTTGAAATCACTCTCTAAGTCTGTGGGAGATCCATTCATGCTCTCTGGATTTAAAATTTCACCCAGATCCTTTACTCTTTTCTCAAAATTTCTTAGTTTACAGACACTTTAGCACTGCACCCTATACATAGCCTACAAAAACTTTAGATTTCCGCACCCTAGATGTTTGTTTCAGTGTGAACTTTCCGCACCCTGTCTGTTTCTAGCCTACGGAAAAATCTTTATTTCCGCATTGTAATATGCTATTAGGCTGCGACGGTGCCTGTGAAATTTTTTGAGTTGGGTATTAGCCTCTGTTGATGCCTAGTTTTTTCCTTAATCAGCTGGGAGGGAATTTTAATGCCAACATATGACTATTTTCTGAATATTTGACTTGTTGTTGACTGGTTTCGGAGATCGAACACCTCTCTTTTAGTCTTTTTCCAGTTTTTTTCGTTTTTTATTTTTATCGACAAGGGTATAATATATGAACTAGTATCTGAGTGCTTGTTCGATTGAAAGTCTTTGATTGGATTTGAAGTTTTGGATTGATTACATGTTCTGGATTGCTTGATGATTGAGAAGTCATTTTTTCATTCGCATTTAAAGAAACACTTTCTTGTCATTATTTATTTTTATCTTCATTGAAAGAATGATTTGGGTGCTTGTTGAGTATTTTATTTTCATTGATTACTCATCCTTTCTTAATCCCATCCGTGTTTCGGTTTTCAAAAGGAAAATTAAAGTCTTTCATTCTTTTAGGAAATAATTCATACATAAAATATTGGCATTCAAAATTTAAAGAGAGAAAATAGAGAAATTACATTGTTCATAATTGTTTGATATTTCATTCAAAGAAAAGGAATTTTACTTCGTGGTTCTCATTATTCCAGAAAAATACCTTCTCCATGTTGTAGATAGAATTCATCGAACGAAAAATTGCATCATTCATTTCTATTTGCATATTATTGGTTCAAGGTCCCACACAACATTGGTTTCATTCCCGTCTTCCTCTTGGGTAAACAAATCTCTTAAAAATCATTGCGAAATCTAAAAAATCAATTAGTAACTTTTATTTTCTAGGGCTCTTTTACACCAACATTATCTAGGCTAGATATTTGGAATAGGCTATGAGACACACTCTCCAAAGTACAAAACACACAATAGCATCTTGTGAGAGGGAGTGTTTAATTCCATTTGCAACATTTTGTCCTGGGAAGCCCTTCTCACACAAGGGTCAAACATGAGGTCGCATTGAGATTGGCATAGTTACTCACCCTTCTTTGTTGATCTCAGTGTATATATTTCATGTATTATGGTGGTCACTTGAAGGTATACCCACAATGATGAGTGGAAGCTTCTCAAGTTGATTTTGGGCTAGATACCTTGCCTTTGCACATGGATTAGATTGTCGACTGTTTCCCCAGGCATCATTGTTGTTTGTGGTAACTTTAGTAGCCTATCTTCTTAGGGTCTTACACAAGGTGACTTTGAAGGGGAAAGCCTTCACGATACCTAGAATCGACGTTGGCTATACTCACTCGGGCTCCTTGGAGGGTATACCCACAATTGTGTGTGGGAGCTTGCACCAGGGTGTAAGTCCGTTAAGAAGGTCGTCAACATAACTTTTCCACCCTAGCCTAGCCCCTTCTCGTCTTGATTTTGAGACATTGGATTTCATCACCAACTAGTGACTTCAGAATGAAAAGGTTTTTTTGCTTGGTTTGAACTCTAGATTTTATTAGCGAGTGTTGTTTTTTTTCGTAGTTGGCCATAGATTTTTTCCGCAGAATTTTTGGTTCTGCCAACATTAACCCTCCACGTCGTTCGCGTAGGATGCAAGGACTACCTTCAGAAGTTTCTGAACCCTTGATTCCTAACCCATTGGAGGGCTCTCCTCAACAAAGTGAGGTCTAGGATAATATACCATCTCAAGTGGAAAGAACTGATTCTCTAGAAAATTATCGAATTGTTTTTTATTCTCTATATGCTTTTCGAATACCTCCTGGATACGAGAGACATATTCTTCGACTGAATTCCTTAGTAGAACTTGTTGTTGACACTTCTGGAATACCAACCAGACTTCTTACTAGCCCTAAAAATGAGGATCCCTTTTGGACCACTGACATATTTCGAACTTCGATCTTTGGGCGGAACCCTCCAAAATTAGAGGTAGATGCTGATATGCTTGTCATCTCTGAACCACCCAAGACATCTGTTACATTTACGATAACTTTAGATCACTTTAACAGTACAAATTTCTATTTCCTCGTTGGTTCAGAGGAACCGTCCATTGGTCCTATCTTGTCCATCCCTCTTCAGATAGCCCATTCTACAATGGTCCCAAACACTACGACTATTCCCATTGGTAATATAGTGGTTACCCAAGCTCCCATCGGTACACCACTTTCGTCTAGACCTGTCCCATATCTTCCTCATGGGTACCATGCTTTAAATACTTCCATACCCATTCCTACCCAACTTCCATCTGTAGTTTTTGGAATTTTTACCCCTCCTAGATACAATGTTGCTATTGGTTTCATTCTGACACCTTCTCAGGTCCCCTCCGGAGGGTCTTATCCACCCTTTTTGGGAGGATTTGGCCTGAGTGGATCTAATCCTATTGGGATATCTACTCCATCATTCACTTCTGGTTTTCAAATTCCCATTGGAGGACAATATAACACTAGGGGGAAAACTCAATTTGGAGGTCACAACCAAATTGGAACACAACCTCTGCTTGGAGGAAAACCCCTGCTTGGAAGTCCTACCCCACCTTATGGACAGAACATTCCAAGATCATTAGCCCAATATTGGAACCTTCTCATCGAGGAAAATCCATAATCATCTGGGGGGAAACAACCTCAAGTTATCTCTTTCATACCCCCTAGTTCGGGCCAGTCATATCTCGGTTCTTCCAATCCCATTTGGGGTTTGAACGTTCATTCTAGTGTCCCTTTTCAAGGAAACATCCCTAACAAATACAACCCTATGGGCTATATGCCCCCTCATCACCATCCGAATTTGTCAAGACCTTCACCTTATGTGCAAATTTCTTATGGTCCTACTGGTATACAGATGGGTCTTCCTCCCCAAAGTCACCAGTATCCTCAAGTGAATAGACAGTTTCCTTTTTTGGCCACTTTGGACTTACCCGATTTGTCTAGAATTTTGAATGATCCTATCCATAATTCTCCTCATTGGCCCATCATATCGGCCAAATTACCATCAGACATTCCTAAGTTCAATGGTAAACTAGGAGAAGATCCAAACAATCATGTAATGACCTTCCACCTTTGGTGTTCATCCAACTCTTTGATGGATGACTCCATTTGATTACGTCTTTTTCAACGAACTCTCACGGGTTCGAATGCAAAGTGGTATATAGAATTACCACGAGGATTCTTCACCGACTTTAGTTCCCAATCCATTATGAAACGTGAACCGAGATTTTGAGTTCTTTCAAGAAAAATAAATCCACTCACATCTCTGATCACATTCATGAGTGGAGACGAAGACGACATTTAATCAAACTCGATATTCCCAATCAGTTATTGACACAATGGTTCACTAAATCCTTCATGAATGACATGTCTCATGACATTTCCATGGGTGGAGTTGTCACGAAAGAACAGGTGATCAGTCGCGCTCAGTACCTTGATCTAGTTTATTCACAAACGAGTACTCTTTATGATTTTATCCCTGACGCTCCTCGTCCTTCTACCACCACTACCTCAACTACCCCTGTTGCTTCTCGCGTGGCTGACGGTGTGATTGGAACCTTCCATGCTCAACCTCACTCTTTGCAAGCCTCTCACACCAAACCCAAATCCCATGCTTCTAATGTTCAAACTGCTTTGACTCCTACTCCTCCCACCAGTAAAACTTTAGAAGTGAACGTTGTTCAATTTACTCCTACTGGTAAGAATAAATCTAAAAAAGGGAAGGGTAGGAATAAGGAGGATAAAAATAACAACCCACAATCTGACAAGACCAAGACATAACCTGTTGATGATAAGGAAAAACACAAACCTCACTATCCTTTCCTTATCTTTGGTGATGATCACTACACAAAGGACTGTCCAAGACGTGTTGAGGTCACCAAGTTCCTTCAAGGGACCACAAAACCTCCTACACCTGTTGTGTTGTCTCATCCCTTCCCTTCTCAACAACAGGATCAATTGGTCATCCATGATCAAACTTTTTCCTCTACTACCTCCTATTTCCTTATGTGTACTGGTGATTCAAAAAATAATGACGTCACACTTACCACTTGGGCCAAAGATTACTCTTCCTCAAAGGAGAAAACTAATGATACCCCACCTTCGTTGGTTTAATAGTCTCCCTTGACTCCACCAACCAATGGTACTCTTCATCTCGAATGACCAGGCCTCGATACATTTCTTCTCCCTCCCCCAAAGGGTGTTGTCTGAAAGTCTGCCTTCAATCCTCATGCATGTGCTGCTCATAAATACAGTATTGTAGAATATTTGGCACAAGAACCTTCCGCAATGTCGACTCTCAAGGTCATTCAAAGTTGTCCTACTCAACGGAAGGCTTTGTTAAAGGATATTGGTGGAATTGACCCTATGGATACAAATTTAATAATTTTTGACATGGAAGATCACATTCCAAGGTTACCCCCTCAACTCGCATTTTAGATAGAAGTTGTTGTCGCAAACAAGAACATTTGTAGAACATTTATTGATGAGGGTGCCTCGACATGCGTAATGTTTGTTTCTTGTTGGAAATCCATTGGATCTCCTCCCTTAACTGAATCACACAACACACTCAGAGCCTTCAATGGCTATGGATTTAAACCCTACGATGTCCTCCCCTCATTGCCTATTACGTTAGAGGGAAAATCGGTCAATGTTGAAGTTGAGGTATTTGATGCACCTCTTGATTGAAACCTCTTTCTTGGCCATAGCTAGATTGATTCCATGCGTGCAGTTGTCTCTACTCTTTTCTATGTCCTACATTTTCCACACCAGGGAAAAGTTTTTACAGCAAACCAACTAGCCTTTTTTAACTCTGATGCTCATACTAGTAACGTACCCTTCATTTCAAAGACACCCTTTGGGTATGAGAATGTCAGTGTGGATCTACTAAAAGATTCGACTCTGATGGGTACTTTCTCGATCCCACCGTCCGATGTTCCACCTCCTTTGGTTGCCTCGATCAACATTATTTCCACCTCCGTTCGTGAAACCCCCGCATCTTCTGACTTGTGGATAGTACCTGCAGTTGGTGATTATGTTTTCTATGGCGACCAAATTCCTTTAAGTCCGGTTGAATCCACTTATCAAGCCATCTAATCGGTAAACCCTTCCACTGCCTCTCTTGGTGATTCATCTCCTGATCCTTTCCATGTTATTTTTCCCACGGATGAGATGATCATGTTGGTTATGTCCATGGAAGACACCCCATGGGATGATGGGCATCATCGTTCCATCCTCTTCCTAGAACAACACACCTTAGAGAGTTACCAACAGATCTTGACTCAATCGACCGTTGTTTTCGTTTCTTCTATTCTCGAGTCTACACACAATGCATTATATGAAGGGAACTTGAGTAATATTTCACCCACCATCCCCCTCGACATATCTATTAAACTTGGAGTTGTCAAAAATGTTCACATCGGAGCTTCATGTTCCACTGATGAGGTTGTCACATATAAGTCCCTTTTTAAAGATTTTTGTGACATCTTCACATGGAGCTATGAACAGATGTCGGTTGTTGACCCTAATATTATTGTACACGAAATTAATACCTACTCGGGCACTAAACTCGTCCAGCAGATGCTTCGCCCGGTCCATCCTCATAAGGAAGATACTATCAAGCTTGAGGTCGAAAAAATTCTTAAAGATGGCTTTATTTATCCCGTGGCTTTAACTGATTGGGTATCCAATCTAGTTCTGGTTAACAAGAAACAAGGTACGATCTGTGTCTACATTGATTATAGGGATATCAATAAAGCTTGTCCTAAGGAAAACTTTCCCACCCCCTTCGTCGACCAGATCGTCAACAATTGCACCGGGAGTGAAATATTCTCTTTGATGGATGGTTTCTTCGGATATAATCAAATTAACATCTTGCCCGCAGATCAACACAAAAATTCTTTTATTTGTCCTTGGGGAAACTTTGCCTACCGAAAACTACCCTTCGATTTAAAAAATGTCAGTTTGATGTTTCAACGTGCTATGTCTTACGCTTTTCATGATATCAAGCACATTGTACAACCTTATCTAGATGACCTGTTAGCACATTCCATGCATCATAGTGACCATTCGACACACCTCTGAGCCAGGTTCCCTCATTGTTGGTTCTATCATATACGCTTAAACCCACACAAATGTGTCTTCTATGTGGGCTCTAACCGAATCCTAGGATTTATTGTGTCACGTTAGGGGATCAAGGCAGATCCTTTGAAGGTCGAGGTGATTCTCAATCTCCCTCCTCTGTCCTCACTCCGCCAGCTACAAAGTTTGCAAGGGAAGGTAATTTTTTATGTTGTTTTATCCCCAACTATGTTGAGTTAACACTCGGATTTAGTTGACTACTGAAGAAAGGTTCTAAGTTCCCACTGCCAACAAATCTTTCAAAGCTTTGAAACTGATTTTAACCTATACCCCACTACTTTTCCCGCCCGATTATAGTTGAGATTATTTCCTTTATTTGGCTGCTTCAGACTCTACCATTGCTATGGTCCTAGTCCAAGAAGACGATTTACACGAAGAACATGACATTTATTATTTGAGTCAGAGTCTCACGACTATCGAAGCCAAATACTTACATGTTGAAAAATTGGCCTTGGAAGCTATTCAAGTTGTCCAACATTTCCTTCATTTTATCTTATTATGCAAGACCACCATAATTTTCGATTGCAACCCTATGTAGCACATTCTTACATGCCAATTACTAGGGGGGAAATACTCCAAATGGATAGTGATTCTCTAAGAGTTTGACTTAGATTTTGAGCGGGCTAAGTCTAAGAAATCCTTGTTGTTTTCCGAGCTGATATGTGACCTTCTCTGCACTGAGACAGAAAATGTAGCAGATGATTCTTTACCCGATGAATCCCTTTTTCTGATCAGTGTCGATGACCTTTGGTATGGGGATATGATTATCTATCTCCAGACTTAGACTTTCTAGCCCGATTTTTCTAGCGCTGACTATCGTCGCATACGTTACCAAGCCCATCAGTACATTAACCTGGATGACACTCTTTATTGAAGTGGGGTTGGCTTCATTTTTTGACGATGTCTCACCTATGATGAGGCTGATAAAGATTTGAATGACTTCCACTCTAGAGAATGTGGTGGTCACATGTTTGGGTATGCTACTTCCCAAAAGATCTTACGAGAAAGGTATTTTTGGCCTTCTTTATTCAAAGACTGTATTATTTCAATCCAAAAATGCCATGCTTGCCAAACATACAATAACAAAATAACATCACATCCTACCCCTTTACACCTTGTAGTTTCCATTGGACCTTT
>ML794423.1:180290-208350 GCA_009831015.1 Picea engelmannii | reverse complement strand
AACAACAATGACAAAACTCCCTACGAACTATGGAAAGGAAGTGCAGACAACAACCTCTACATCAAGGTAACTCAAGGTAATATTTTATTAATTGAAATTTATGTTGATGATATTGTTTTGGAAGTACTAATGATAGGTTAAGATAGAAATTTGTAAAGGATATGAAGAATGAATTTGAAATGTCATTACTTGGAGGACTATCCTTCCTTCTGGGTCTTCATATTATTCAAAGAAACCAAGGAATTTTTATTTCTCAAACTAAGTATATCAGAGAAATGCTAAAGAGGTTCAGAATGGAAGATTGAAAACCAATTACCACTCCTATGCAAACCAGTTGCAAGTTGAGAAAAGATGATGATTCAAATTCTACAGACCAGAGGTAATACAGGTCAATTATTGGTAACTTAATATATGTGACAACATCCAGACCATATGTAATGTAGGAACTTGGACAGGTGGCATGATTTCAAGAAACACCAAAGGAATCACATGTATTAACAGTGAAGAGGATTTTCAGATATCTCAAAGGAACATAAGAGTTTGGATTATGGTATCCAAAAGGAAAGGATCTATCACTTATTGCCTACATACATGCAGATTGGGCAGGTTGTATTGATGACCGACGAAGCACCAATGGAGAAACATTCTACTTGGGTGAGTGTTTAGTATCATGGCTAATCAAGAAAAAATCATCAATATCTTTATCTACAACCGAGGAAGAGTATATTGCAGTAGTAGCATGTTGTACACAGGTTCTTCGGATGAAACAAACTCTAATAGATATATAGGTTGAGTATGATGAGCCCATTCCAATCTATTGTGATAATACAAGTGCCATCAGTATCTCAAAGAACCCTGTAATTCACTCCAAGACGAAGCACATTCCAATCAAGTATCACTTTCTATGGGAGTAGGTTGCAGAAAAGAACATCAGAGTTGAGTATGTGGGCACAAAAGAACAAGTTGCAGACATCTTTACAAAACCACTTCCAAGGGAAGCCTTTGAGTATCTTCGCCAGAGACTTGGAGTTATTTCTACTCCAAAATGAATGATTTTTGAATGCTTATCTTATATGTCTTATATGTACACGAGGAAGCACCATAAATAGGAAAAAGGGGGAGAGATTTATCAAATGCAAAAGTTAAATTCTTGGAGAGAAAGCATAGAGGCATGTTTCCAAGGGGAGCGATTGTCACAAGGGAAGAATGAGCGATATGACTTCAGAGTGATACCCTTTATCAAAGGGGGATATATTATTCATATGAAGGGAAAGAGAGTAATCAGAGGATTATAAACACAAAGAAAAATCAAAGTCATGTAGACAGGGGGAACATCCCCAAGGAGAGTTCAGTTAGGGGGAGCAGCCCCAAAGGGAGATACCCTTTTCCATTGATGTCAAATGGGGAGAGATAGAAACATTGATAAAGAGTATAAGCATGAATGTTATCATGACTAAGTGTTGCCATCAATGTTGGTGTTGACATCAATGCCAAAGGGGGATATTTCCAGAAAATTGGCTTAGGTTGATGGATAGTTGGTATGGATTGTTGGTTGTTATTGATGTCAACTATTGGACAATGATATTGTATATTGATATCAACCCTTGGAGAAAGTACGGTAGCGAATTCCAGTAGAAAAAAGGTTTGGTTAATGGACCCAAGTTTGTTTGATGTAAAGATGACTCATTATTTTCTTATCATGGTTGATAATAAGTACAAATGGATGAACTCCAAAGTGGTCCCCTTATGGTGAAATCCCTCACGAGAAGACACTTTGCGGATTGAGTTATCCTAGAAGTATGATTAGAGAACCCATTCTTATTTATGGAATAATGAGATGAAGGTCAGTGATTTTTTTAGTGAAACTATCCTATATGGATAGTTCTTTTCATTCCATTTCTAATGGTATGTGGAACGTCACATAACTCCTCACGGTTAGAGAGTTATGGCAATGAGAAGTTGGAGAACCCAGGTTTGGGCAATGGACCCAAGTATGTTTGATGGATAACGGTATGTGTTTTGATATATTTTCAGATAATACTATTCTATATGGATAGTACATGTCATTCCATTTCTGGTGGCATGTGGAATGTCACATAACGCCTCACGGTTTGAGAGTTATGGGCTTACGAAGTTGGAGGACCCTCTTATGTCATCTAGAAGCCCCAAAAGGTCAAAGTAGTCAAAGTGGTTTAAGATATTTTAGAAGGTAAATAATAAAGTTAAGTGATGAGTGTACTATAACTCAAAGTGAATAAAAAATAAATTATCTAAATAATAATTTTAATGGAGAAATTAGAAGTAGGTTAGCCCTAAAATAAGGAAAGTGGGCAAAGTGACCTAGAAGATGTTTTTAACAAAGCTAATTGGAGAGTATAAATAAGAGACAACGCTCTCTCATTTAAGACACACTTGAGAATATTTAATACCTATATATTTCTAAGGTAACCAAAGGATATCTAAGCCAAATTTCTAAGGGAAGGTGAAGAAAATAAGGCTGGAATTCAAGGAAGGATAAAATCTTTTGATGATGCTTTCTATGGTATGTTATTTACAGGTCATCTCACCATTTTCGAAAAAACCTTTTTTATAGAATGCTTCAGACCGTGAAATTGATATGAAATTGAGAAAACATATCCAAGTATCTATGGTAAAAAATTAATCTTGTGGGTTGTTGTATTTTTGGAGTTACACTATGTGGAAAATAGGGTTTGTGGGTAGTCCTAAAACTAGTCAAAAACAAGTGTTTCGGGTAAAAATGTCATAAATTCTTCATAACAGATCCAAATTCAGTAAGACCAAATGTGTTGGTTAGAGTATATTATTTATTATTATTTGTAACAATTTCCGATCGATTCAACAAATATTCTGTGCGGGGCATGCTCTACAAGGTCACTCTTTAGAATAAGCCATAATTCAACAAGGTATGTCATTTTTGCTATAAATCCTTTTATGAGAGGTTCCAAGTAGTGAAACTTGAAGGAATTGTATAAAACATATTGAATAACATTGTGTATTAGTTTTAAATCTTTATTCATTACCGGTACAAATTTATGATTATTTCAAGTTAGGGTTGTTGACTAATCCAAAACTAGGCATGTGAGACTAAAGAAAAGTTTGATGAAAATGTTAGTCTCTTGTTGTTAAAGTTAAGGAAGTTTTGTAGGAATGTGATCATATACACCAGGTCTATTATAGAGTTACAAATCAAAATTGGATGATGAAATTGATGAGGGCATTTGGTTGAGGTACATGTCAGGTACATGGTTAAGACAAGTAGTTGATGAGTTGGAACATACATGAGGAGTATAGTTGATGAGTAGTTGACACATGATTGGTACATACTTGGCACATGGTTGGTTGCACTTTTTTATGGTACATTTTGATTACAAATTGTTTGGTATAGGTTCGTGCATGGTTGGTGCACTTGTTTATGGTAGAGGTTAGTGCATGGTTGGTTTCACTTATTTATGGTACAGGTTGATTACATATTATTTGGTACAGGTTGGTGCATGGTTGATGCACTTGTTTATGGTACAAGTTGGTGCATGGTTGATGCACTTGTTTATGGTACAAGTTGGTGCATGGTTGATGCACTTTTTTATGGTATAGGTTGATTATAGGTTGAGGTACAGGTTGATGCATGGTTTAGGTTTATTGGTACAGGTTTACAATGGTATATCTCATAGTGATAGTGTGACATTGGTTCCATCATTCTACTTATACTTCATGGAGGTTGGATCGGGAAAGGATAGGTGGTTGTAGCCACCTTCCAGTTGTAGCCTCCTTCTGGCTATAGAAAGAGAATTGGGGAGTTGGAGCTTCCCTCAAGTTGTAGCCTGAGAAACTAGGGGGTCGGAGTCTCCTTCCAGTTGCAGCTGGAAAATAAAGGAAGTTGGTGCTTCCAATGAATGTAATTCTTCATGACATATAAGAAAAATCATTATGTGGTTTTCTCCCACTTTGGGTTTCCATGTAAAACACTGGTGTACTGTGTATGTGTATGATTGTTCATTTGTTCATTGCTTATTTACTCTGTAGCTATTGGATGATAATTCTACATCAATATAACACTTGGATTATATGGTTAAAAAGGATATTATTTCTCTATTACTGATTCACCCCCCCTCTTAGTAATCCAATAGTTTATCTGAGTTATACCTTTAACATGATTGACCCAGGTTCAGGTCTACTGGGGACCCAACAAAGCCTCTAAAACTATCATATCTCCAGGTAAAACAGAAGGAAAAGCAGTGCACACAAATACCTTCACAGTCTCACCCGAGATAGTATTAATGGGTTGACTAAATACTCAATTCCTTGCAGTCCATGACTGAATGGAGATCTATGAAGTGCACGATGTGAATTCTACCCAATCATGAAAGCATTATACTGTCATTCTAATTCATTCATGTAGTGTAACTAGATCCATTAATTCATTCATACATCATTCTAACATCTACTCATAGACAATAAAAGAGATACAACCATTCAATCACAAAACGTAGGTTTTACCATGGTTCACCCCCCCGGGCTACATCCACAAAGATCCGTCTCTCAAGATCTTTTATTATGGTGGTTCCAAAACTACAACACCACACACTTTACGATTCATTCTCATTCGGGTCAATATCTATTATGAGGCGGACTAGATCACACCATGCTCCTCAGCCTGTGATATAACCCTAGAGATATACCCTTTTGACCCTCTACATCTCAAAAACCTACAAAATTGGATCGGATTACAATAGTGTTACAGACTAGCTACTTCTTCTCACACGAGTAACACTAGATAAATTGAAACCCTTGAAATCACCCCCCCCCCACCTAGACCTCCTAGGTATCTATATATATGTGTGTTTTTGGCTCAACAACCATTACAATGTATTATAAAAACCCTAAACCTAGCGTCGTTAGGTCTCCCATGCATGTGTGCATCCTACTTTTCCTTCCAGCTGTCGCTTTCCTCATGCATTCCTTTCTTCCCAAAATAACCTTTCTTTTGGATTTGGCATGCTTCCAACAGTAGTCATGAAGTGATGGGAGGCATTCACTATAACCATTATACTTAACATTCATTCATTGTGCCATACATCATGTGCAAAGAACCATTAGAACCAATAACACATTCATATTAACCATTCATACACTATCAGTGCACAATAAATAAAATAGTAAACAAACACATCACAACATAACATAACACATAGACACCATACTTAACCTGGTTCACCCAAGATGGGATACATCCACAACAAATGAGTTTTTCATGACCCAAAGGGGGAATATATATGGCTAAATGTGTATGACATGACTGCAAGGGGGGCATATATGGGCCTAAATTTACATGTAATGTGTAAATATATATGAAATAGGTTCAACCTAGTAGTAAAGGGGGCTCATGTGAAAGTGTGAACAACTATATATAAGATATAATGTATCCATTATTATGACATGTGAATTGTGAAGTATGAATGGTATTTGGTTATTTGGAGGAGGTTCCCATATTATTTAAGGAGTTATTGTGTAACTTATCTATCTTGTATTTGTGTGCCACTTTCACATTATGTACATGGTGTTTACTTATGTTATTTAATGATATTTTGAGCATTTGGTTCATTATAGGCTTCTTCTATTATTAGTCAGAATCATCCTATATAAAATGTGTGGACTACATGCATACATGATATCTCAATTCTAACTCAAAATTCCCTTGCTATGCATGCATATAGTGCACACTCATCTCTCACTCATCCCCAAATCCTCATGCTCGACTTACCCTCATCCAATCATACTTCACTCTTCATGAGCTACTCAATTCTTGACTCATTCATTTTTTCTCTCCTACTTGACTACTTTTCTACCCAAAATCCCTTACATATTTATACATTTACATTAGGGCTTATCCCGTTATAAAGGATGAAAATTCCTAAATAATTCTAACTAAATTCCTTTCTTTATGTGCGTTGATCCTGAAAATGCGCTAACCACTTTCCTTCTTCTACATGAACTCCTAATCAATTCCCAAAACTAGTCCCAAAATGTATGTTCCAACAAGCCCCCAACACTCACATGTGGCTCATCCCAAGCCACTCAATTCTATTGTTGTGCTCCCTTTGTTGTCACAATGAGCTTCTAAAAAATACCCTTTATAGTTGCGATATTTTCCTTTGCTTGAAATTCGTGCACCACAATCTCATCTACCGTATGTGCAGTAATATGGTTCTTCAACTTATCGACACTATATTGTGCTACTTGCTTCATTATTCCTTGCATTGCCGCAAGTTCTTTTGTAACTCTGAAGGATTCCTCCTATAGTGGATCCAGTTTTTGCACAATATTTTGTTGCTCCACTATAATTTGGTTTATCTTATGGTTCAACTACCTATTCTCAATAAGTGCAGTCAACCTCTCTTTTGGTGGAAGAGTATTCATTGTATCTTTGATCTTTTGTTCCTTCTACTGCGCAGTCTATAGTATTTGTTCCAACTCTTGTATCTCTAAGTTTTATAGAAACTGAGCCCATACTTGTGTTCTTTATTCATATAAATTCACACATTCTTCATTTAAACTCTTAATTATTTCCACTATCATCGCAATTTTCTTCTCCCTTTTCTCTCTTTTTTCATGTGGAGTATTTGGTGTTGTGCATGCTTCCAAGTCAACAATATTCATGTGGAAGCCCTGAATAGATTCACTGATCTTCGTAACTTTATCTTGTAATGGAGTCTCTAGATCCATTCTTATCTCTGGGAAGTTTCTATATACCTGTTGTAATGCATTTTTCAATCTTGTTTCTCTCTGTTCTGCCTCATACCACTCCAATACTAGCTTATTGCACTATGCTTGTTATATTGTTTTGTCCTCATTTACTTTATCCAACTCCAACGTAGTCAAATCTGTTCGAAATTGAATTTCCTATGTTACACTTGACTACAAAATGTGTAGTACATTCATAGATAGTCGTGATATCACTAAGTCAATATGATTTAATGCCTATGCTTCCTCATGCATCTATGTTGATGGGAATTCTAATGCCCTTGCTGATATCTTCATTACTCTGTGCTTTGTTGATGTTGATGGTTGTTGTGACTCTATCATCTTGGTTGTACTATGTCTATAGTTCCTCTCCCATTGTGATTTGAACTACCATTGTTACCTCCAAGAGTTGGTGTAGTGTCACTATCTATTATTGCACAGTCATATTCATCTCCTCCTATTTCTGAATGGCTCGCATAAATGTTTATTTTATTACTTCCTTTACTTGATATCTGATTTTCTCTAATTCCTCCTTAGTAAAATCTCGGATCGCTACTAGCTTGATGAATTTCCTCTTCTTATGATAATGCACAGATTTATCCTTCGAATGTTCCTTCCTATTTTTTCCAATGGGAAATGAAATTTCTCGAATATCACATTCACCATTTCCTCATTCTTCTTGTTCCCTTTCTACTTCTTCCTGATCCTTGTTTGGTTCTTGTGTCTCCTTTTTTGGTTGTTTTATATCCTTCTGTAATGTTTCTATCTTTGGGATTCCCCCATTTCCCATTATTCCTCCCATTCATGTACAATATGGATGATTTCCTTCTCTGTCACCCCGTAATGCATCGAAAACCATTGTTGAGTCAGATCCTTCTTTTTCTAAATATACATATGGTGCTACCCTGCCTTAAATCGCATAATTTCCTTATAATCTTCAACGATATGTGGTTGAATCCACAAAGTGTCTTCCATGCATTGTCGAATAGTCTCCTTATAGACGTCAAATTTTATGTCATTTTCCAACTGTCTATTTTTATGCATAGTGTGACACAATGACACATATCTCACTGCTAAGAATGGTTTTTAAATTTCAACTAGGAACTAAGTGTTAAGCCGTAAATTGTGGCACATTACCCCTTAATTGGGTCATATTGCATTAGTATTGTTATTTTATTTATGTCGGCTTGGGTCCATTAGTAATAATTGTACCTCCTAGTCTCCTATATATACCAAGGAGAGCTTTTCATTTGGAATCATCTTGTATTTGTGAATTCATGTGATGTATAAGGAGGTCGCCCCCTCAAAGAAGATTATAATTTAAAATTATCCATTTGTTAAGGAATGGAGTACTTGTTCTAAGGTTTTTATGCTATTTTTATATTTGGTTCTTAACATTTGGTATCAAAGCTAGACAATCCTCGGGATTGGCTTCTTCAAAACAAGTCTTCTTGGAATTTTCACTACAACTATTTTTATTGAAGGGTTCATGATATGGAATTTATATGGTGTAGATAAACACACACACACACACACACACACATAATTTGGGTCCAAATTTCAGATATTGGTTCGTTATATATTTGGAGATACATTATGTTCAAGTTAGGATTTTTGACTAGTCCTGAAACTAGTATGAAACAAGTCTTCTTGGAATTTTCACTCTCAACTTTTTTCATCGTGGTTTCAGGTTCTGAAATTTTTATAGTATGAATTAGGAACATGTATGTATCTTGTGTACAAATCTCATCCCTTTATTCTCTGCACTCTTAAATTTATTCTCTAAGGAAATTAGGGTTTTTGGATGGTTCAAATTTTAGTCTAAAACTGGTGTTCTTGGGAAAATTGTTATACCTGAAGCTACAAAACTCCAAATTGTGTGAGAACTGTTCCATTCGTTAGGGTACAGACCAAATTTTTTGGGTGAAAATTTCAAGTTCTTAAGTGAATATAGTGACACATGAAATTCCGTACAAGTTTTCTCTCTTGAAAGGGAAAACATCATCACATATTGGGAAGGTTATCATAAAATTCTCTTGGAGAATCCAATATTGGTCTAGCCTGTGGGGTTTGAAACAAGACAAATCAGACTACCTCAGGCCAAAATTGTAGACTCAGAAGCACCAAAATGTCAGAGCTACAACAGAAGAAAGGTCGACTAGCAGAACAATCTCCAAATTAGGGTTTTAAAAGGTGCATTTTTTGTTTTTGGAAATTTTCATATCTTTTCACTAGAAGATCCAATTGGGGTGATTAAAAAAGTTGAATAAATTGGGATTAAAGGAGTATCACATAAATTTTGGAGAATCTTAGGAATGTTTAGGTACACACGTATTCTGACGTATCTAAACATAGGAGCTTTCGTTACTTGTCAGTGCTACAACCCGGGGACAATGTGGTTCTTCCACATACCTAGAGTATATAGGAAGGCCCCTTTCGAATGGTTTTTCATTAGAAAACACTACTATGGATTTTAGCTCCGACATACCTGACGTATATCGGGAGACCCCCTAGAATCCTGAGACCAACTGAGTAAACCTTTTGTCTTTTTAGTTTATATAGTACATCAAGAACAACACTTAGGGAGATCACTCTCTAGTACCTGGGTAGTAGGATAGTATGGCTAAGGGCATGGTCAAGCATCCTTAGCTAGTGCCCTGAGATATTAGGCAGAGTACTATTGTTGGACTTGGCATGCATATCAAAAATATATAGCACCTAACACTCCCTTGTCTGTGAGGATATCTTACTAAGCCAATTAGGAATTACTACCTTGCAGTGATACTTGGCCAACATGCCACCAAAAAAGGGAAATTCTACACCAAATAATCCCTCAGATAGTCCTACTTTGAATCTTGATGAAGGTGAAGAAATGCACAAGGACATAGATGATTTACAAAAGAAGGGAGTAAAAAAATATGAACTATAAAGGAAAATGGATTCAAATGAAGATAATATGGAAGCGATGATGGATACTAAGATGGATGTCTTAAAAGGGGAGATCATGGAAGGGTTGAAATTTTTTCTAATATAGAGGCCACCTGAAAGTGACAATTTATCCTATGAAATTCATGATGGGTACATAAGGAATATTAATCAATACTGGAGAAACTCCATCTTTGGGTTGAACACCAACCACTTTCCTAAGATCAATATGAAGAAGTTTGATGGTAAGGATCCAATCACATGGATACTCCAGATGGAATAGTTCTTTGATCTACATGATGTGCCACACACACAAAAGGTACGAATTGTGTCCTTGTATTTAGAACCTAATCGGTTTGTGTGGTATCAATGGATTTTTTCTCGCAAATCACTTTTCACTTGGACAATTTTCATGGAATAAATGATAGCACACTATGATGATACAAGGAGAAATACCTTCTTCATGCAATTGATAAATCTCAAGAAAAAGGGTTCAGTTGTGGAGCACATTGAGAACTTCCAAAGATTGAATATAAAGGTAACATATATTCTAGATGAGCGCCTGATTGATGGGTTCATAATAAATTTAAAGTATAAAATTCAACATGAGGTTCTCCTTTGGGAACCCAAATCATTGGAGAATGTGTTCAGGGTGGCAAGAAATGTTTAAAGTAAAAATATGGCTATGGCTACTAGAAGGACCAACCCTAACATCTATCGATAGAATAATGTTCCTTCTTCTAAACAACCTCAACCTATAAGTATGACACCTCAACAATTGGAGGAAATAAAATCAAAAGGTTTATTTTTTAAGTGTGACAACAAGTACAATAAGGGACATAAGTGTGGTGAGAAAAAAATATTCTACATAGATTGTGAAGAGGAAGAAGAACAAGAACAAGAACAAGAGCCACCCCAAGATGAATATGTAGAAGATATTTATTCTAAAGAGATGACTCCCACCATATAATGTCATGCATTAGTTGAAATTAGCATTCCTGAAACCCTCAATATCGAATGATATATCAAAAATAAAAAGGTAATGGTGTTGATTGATTCTTGTAGTAATTATAATTTCATTCACTATAAATTATCCAAAGCTCTCAATTGATTTCTATATCCAATGCCAGAGTTTCAACTAATGATTCCAAATGGAGTAACTATCAATTGCTCAGGAAAATTCCATAAGATCAATATTACTATGGGGTAATATGTAATGAATAGTTCAATGATTGCTATACCCATGGGTGGTGCTCATGTCATACTAGGAGTCCAATGCTTACAATCATTGGGAACAATGGATTTTAATTTTCAAGAACTTTTCATGAAATTTTCATTGGAAGGAAAGGAATTTTAGTTAAGGGGTATCACAAGGAAAACCAATAAGGTGTTAATCTCTAATGACATGAAAAATTCATTGAAAAAGGGGCATCGCGGTATAATTGTACAACTATGATAACTAGATGTTAAAACATCTAATCCATCTATTCCTCTAGATCTCCAAGGGATCATTGATAATAATTCCAAAGTATTTTAATATATTCCAGAGTTATTCCACCCACTCGTGATCATGATCATGTTATTCACTTAATTCCCGGGAGTCTTCTTCCTAACATCAGGCCTTACAGATACCCTTATTGAGCATATGGTTGAAGAAATGTTAGATGATGTAATTATTATACCTAGACAAAGTTCTTACTCTGAATTGATGGTAATGGTACTCAAGAAAGATGGATCATGGCGTATGTGTCCAGATTATAGAGAGACCAACAATATCATCATTAAATATAAGTTTCCCATTCCCATCATTGATGAATTTTTATATGAACTACATGGAGCAATCTACTTCACAAAGTTGGATCTTTGTTCAGGGTATCATCAGATTAGAATGAAGGAAGAAGATATCCCAAAAACAACATTTATAACTCATGAAGGCCATTATGAATTTTTGGTCATGCCTTTTGGCCTTACGAATGCACCATCCACATTCCAAGGGTTGATGAATTCCATTTTCAATCCCTTCCTTCGAAAATTTGTGTTAGTATATTTTGATCATATACTAATATATAGAATTTTTTGGGAAGATCATGTTTGACATGTTGAAAGTGTGCTACAACTACTGAAGGAGAAACAACTATATGCCAAATTCTGCAAATGTTCCTTTGGGGTGAAGTAGGTAGACTATTTGGGTCATATTGTATCTCATGAAGGTTTCAAGGTAGACCCTAACAATATTAAATCCATAATGTACTGGCCAATTCCAAAAAAATTGACGAATCTTAGAGGAGTTTTGGGTTATACAACTTACTACCACAAGTTTGTTCAGAACTATGGAAGAATAGTAGCACCTTTAACTGCATTAACTAAGAAGGATGCATTTTCATGGAATCTAGAGGAAACTCAAGATTTTGAACAACCTAAAGAGGAATTTTGCAAAGCTCCTTTCTTGACCACACCAGACTTCACAAAAACCTTTATTGTGGAATGTGATGCTTCATAAAATGGCATTGGTGTTGTTCTAATCCAATAAGGAAGGCCCCTTGTTTTTAAAAGTTGGAAACTCAAGGGAAAGGAATTACACAAACCAAATTATGATAAGGAAATGATGGAAATACTACATGAATTGAAGCAATGGCACCCTTACCTAATAGGTAGGCACTTCAACGTAAAAAAATATCATGATAGTCTTAAATACTTCTTGAAACAAATACTATCTTTAGAAGAGCAACAAAAATGGGTGACCAAGATGTTAGGTTATGACTTTGAAATCATCTACAAAAAAAATAAAAAAATGTTGTGGTGGATGCACTCTCAAGAAAGGATGAAGATGTTGAGGCATTTGTTTGAGCTATCTCTATCATCCAACCTGATTGGATAACAAAATAAAGGGATGAATACAAGAATGGCGAAGAAGTGTGGAATCTCATTCAAAGGATGTAGAAGGATTCTAGTGCATCTAATACATTTACATGGAAAAATGATTCACTATGGTACAAAGATCGCTTATATTTATGTATGAAATCCCAACTAAAACGAAAGGTACTTTTGGAATTGCACACCTCTCATATAGGAGGGAACCCAAGATTTTTGAAAACTATCACAGAGTCAAGAGGGAATGTTTTGGGGATGGGCTTAAAACTTATGCTGAAAGGTTTGTGGTAGAATGATTGGTTTTCCAACAAAATAAGGTGGAAAAAATTAATACCCCAGGTATTTTACAACCATTATCCATTCCAAGTCAGCGTTGGAGGGAGGTTTCCATGGATTTCATCACAGGGTTACCAAAGTCTGAAGGAAAGAGTGTCATAATGGTGATTGTTGATAGACTTACCAAGTACGCACAGGTTTATGCACTCTCTCATCCTTTAAAGGCTACTATAGTTGCTACCACATTCATGGAGACAATTAAAAAGATACATGGAAGCCCAAAGATTATTGTAAGTGACAGAGATCCCATCTTCACTGAACATTTTTGGACATAATTATTTTCTTCTTTGGGTATTCAATTGGCTCATATCTCATCTTATCATCCTCAATCTGATGGACAAACTGAGATAGTGAACAAATGTCTGGAAGGCTACCTTTATTGATTTGTCTATGATAGACACACACAATGGTTCAAGTGGTTATCCTTTGCAGAATGGTGGTATAACACTTCCTTTCATACTGCAACAAAAATGACACCATTTATGGCGCTTTATGGATATCTGTTGTTGGGAAAAATACCCTACGGACTAGAAAACTAGGGTCAGACTTGCATGCAAATTTTGACCGAAAAGAAACTACTTTTTTACCTACAACCCAAGATTTAAACCCCTCTTTCACAGTAAATGCATGGAAAAGGACCACTAACATTATTACCGACGTTCAATGTAGATCCTCCGTTGCTCTTCTATTACTTGCTTGCGCTACTCCTTCCACAGATGACCTGCACTCAAGACAAATAACAACTTGTTGGCAACCAATTTGCATTTTGATACTGTCCTTATAATCTACCTACACCAGAGTTTTGCAAACTTTGATTTTAGTCGCAACCTTCGAATAAAACGACATTTTTGTTTTATATGCATTTGCTCACTTGCCCGTGTCGTTGTTTTCACGACTGCAAGCGTGAAAAATTTGATTTCGAAGTCATATTATAAACGTCGCTGGATTGTTATGGTCTCTCTTGTCTCTATGTTCATTGCGTTTCCAATTTATTTATCATTATACAGTTGAAAAGACTCCAAGATCCTTATTCATTTGCCATTCTTATTTGTTAATATGACTTCATTTTACAAGGCTGTGAAGATATTCTTTTGATCGAGTTTGTGATGCATTGGTCATTTGATTTATATGTTCTTTGATCGATTCCCTTGACACATTGGTTTCATGAAAACACATTTGTGTTGTGATAAGACCCTTGGTATAAATCGTTTCATACGACACATAGTTCATATAATCAAACCCTTGGTGTGATTTTGATTTATTGCTTTGGTTTTAAAACTATGGTAAAACTATGGCTAGCGCAAATGTTTGGTCCACTTACCATATATTCATTGGTTGATTGAATGGAATAGTTTTTAACAAATATGCATAGTGATTTGAATAGTTATACACGTCGACGGTTGTACTATGGGTAATGATTGTGCTGCATGGGCCGAAATAGCTCCACCACCTTTGCACGTTCTGTCATTAATGTTTTTCCCCTATCTCGGTTCACCTTTGCTAGTTTTCAGGTAAGCCTGTGAGCATTCTTCCCCTGCGTATACTCTGTTCGAACCCTATCCCCTCACCCTGCTCACCGTTTTCTCCTATCTATGGAACCGGTAGTGCGCATAGAGCCGAATGGTAGCCAAGCTCTGTTGCTATTCGATAATGCTCGTAAGGATTTAGAAAACAATGGTTGGTTGGTGTTCATACAGAGGTTTGAGGGTTTTATCCTTTTTGTTTCCCAACAATTCACCCTCACCTTTGATGGGTGCAGGGCTAAAATTGGTGACATTCAGCTTGAGATGAATGAGAATTTCATAAGCTCGTCTACGGGACTAGCAGCTACAATCCAGCGATGGTTTAAAAACTCCAAAGTCGACGAGGTGTCATGGCCTTTTCTATTTATATCATGAAAGGTTACATCCTGTGATAAAGGTATGCCTATTTCTACCCTCAAACCTAGGTGGCACAACCTTTTGGTAATCGTTAAATAGTTTGTGACCTGTGAAGGTCGGTATGGATTGGTTTTTCTCTATCACCTTCGGTTGTTGATGAATTTTGTGGGCTATCCTTTGAATATGCCGCATTACTTCTTGCGTAGTATTTACAAGATTTCTAAGAGGTTCAAATGCGAGAGGGCTGATGCATCTTGTTTCATCAAAGCTTGATTAGACTCATCGTCGTCCATCATTTAAACCTTCATGGCGATAATTGGCAAGCCTTTCTATCTCGAAATGGCTTTGCTGATTCAAAGTCTGTTCAAATCGATAAGGTTGTGGTCAGTGAGACTATGGTCGGGCTTGCCGTGCCATTTCATATCCTCCTACCCCCCGCCAAACCCTCGGTTTTCCCTAACATCAACCTACCTGACATCATAACAGAAAAGATTGAGGCTGTCAAGAAGCTTGTGAGTAAGAAAGTCAAGGGTAATCCTACTGTCGACAGCAAGGGTAAGAAAAATGCTCGATTGATATCGAGACTTGCCTGGAATAAACCTAAGCCAAACGTCAACCAAAAGCCCATAGTGTTGATCAAGGACTCGGACTCTGATATCGAGCGTTTCCTAGTTGAAGAGTACCCCTATTCCCATGGCCTGTGCTCCAAGCAACCCTATGACTATGTATCTAATTTTCCCCCGTGCCTAAAAAACAACCCTAACTACCCAGGAATCAAACTTCACAATGAAACCCCTAGTGGCTTAAACAGACCCTCGCCTATGTTATCAAAGCCTGAGCAAACATCATGTATCCAATGTAATTCTTGGTTAGAGCGTTATTATGTCAATGTCGCCTTGTTGCAGTCAAAGATCAAATCATTAGAAGGTTAGAGCGTTATTATGCTGACGTCACCTTGTTGTAGTCAAAGATCAAATCATTAGAAGAACAGGTGACAGTGTTGGAAAAGGAGAACGATAGGCTACGGACTAATGACAAGAAACAAAAAAACATTGGCTCGATTATTTTCAGGAATGTCGAAGTGGAAACAACCTTCGTCAATTCCAAATTATCATGACCAAGTTGTTTTCTGATTGTCTAGGTATGAATTTCGATATGAATTTTTCTTTGTAAGTTTGATTGAATTAATATAACAAATGTGGTTTTGTTTTCAAATTAGCTCTGTTCATTTTAAATACATTTGAAATGATTTTGTTTCCTGTATAGTAGATTCGTTTTACTAAATTCAAATGTAGCTATGATTTGGTTATGCGATTTTGTTGTGCCCAGCTTACTAGAAGCGATTGATTGGTTTTGACTTGGTGTGGTTCTCTTTAAAAAAATTCTGCTAGTTTGAATTAATGTATTCAATGGGGTTTGTTTTCGTTTACATTTTGATTGCATCTGACCTGTACATGAGATTTTTGTGCTAAAATTAGAACACGACTATGTTATGATTTGATACAATTTTGTTGTGGTTGGATGCTATCGGCTCTGATTTAGTTCTTATGGTTTGATTTTGGAACGATTTCGTGGGCTTGAATTGGTATGATCCTTTATATGTGTTATGCGTCATTATTAGTGACTGGGTTGATAAATACGATGTAATCTAATAAACTCAAAACAACCCTGTTGACTTCGATTTACCAGGAATGACTTTGTTTTGTATTGAATCAATATTTTTGTTTGGATTTTGATTACATTCGACCTAGGTAAAAGTTCTATTTCCTAAAATCGTGGAACTGTGTTGATTCATAACGATTATGTCAGCCCCAAACTGTTTTGGTTCGTTCTTGTTTGACTTGATTTGCAAGTGATTGTTGTGTGCCATTATTAGCATGATCGTTTGTATTTGTATAATATAGTTATATCATTTTGAAAAATGATCCTGTTGATTTCGTTTGGATTTGACAATGATTTTGTTGATGGCTGAAGCAACCTAAACTATAGCAGGCATGATTTGTTTAACCAGTTATAGTTGTGTCGATTGGAATTGGTTCATGAAAATGATTTCATTGTTGTCAAGTTATCTAATGCAACTCTGTTTACCCCAAAATGGTTATAACAAATTGAACAGAGTGCATACAAGTTTTGATTTAATAAAATCGATTGATTACAATCTTGTTTGCTCTCAAATTTGCATATTAGTTTCGATTTCAATGATTCTTTTGGTTTCTAATTAGCAAATGAAATATTGTTCAATAGTTTGAATATATTCTTTAGGATTCAAATTGGTTTTAAAACGATTCTGTGTTAAATTTAGACCAGCTACAGAATCGCAAGATTCTGTAGCTAGTCTTAGAAATCAGATTTTTGTCAATTTTATCAACAAAATATCCTCTAATCTCATCTATTCTTGTCCTTTTTCAGGTGCATACGAATTACAATGATGTATTGGGCATGTTGTGGCAGTTTAGGAGATACTTTGGATTTGGTTTTGTCTTAGGTGGTTAGCTTGAGTCAGAAACTTGGGATATTTTCCCAGATTTGTGTAAACTGTTTTGATAATTCCCACATGGATGTTTTACCCTGTGGGAGGTCTTTAAATACTTGTTATTTTTTGTAATAATCATCATCCTCACTATGGGAGAACCAGAATATGGATTTATGATATAGACCGAGATGAAGTTTGATGTCTTGTAACAACTTTCGCTTTCAATATATCAAGCTTTTGTTTCAAGTTTTATTTGTATCAGTTTGCAGTTGATTATAGACTACTTTAGCTATCGTAATCTATTGAAGGTTGATGTGACTTGATTAATGTGTTATCAATATCTAATATCTTTTATTATTTTAAAACACAGCAATTACTCTAGTTCAGTTTAATGAATACATGTTTATCTTATCATTAATTGAATTGTTATCTAGAAATTTTGCATAAGGATTTATCTGATTGCGAGGATTTGTAAATCATAAGGTTGCTGCAATTTTTTATGTCTTGTTTGTCTTGTTATCTGTATTTGAAGAGCACAACTGCTTCTAGTTTATGGGAATCTTATAGAGAATTTGGTGCGGGTTTCCTCCCTCCGATCAGCTAAGATAATCATTGCATACAGGACAAACCTAGAGCATTTTTTTAGGTCAGTGTGTTATTTGTTATTTGATAGTTAATTTGTTAGTATAGTATAAGTAGTTTAGATAGATATATGTATAGTTTAGATTTGTAGTTAGAGTTATTATTTTATTTTCTTAGTTTAGTTAGTTTTTATTCAATTCCTTTCTTATAAAACTATAAAAAGTCAAAAAACAACGGTTTTGTTGTCTTAGGATAGATTACAAATGATTTTTCCAGGTTTTAATTTAAATCTGTAATTTGTAAATATTGTATATTTGTAATTAAAGATGATTCTGTTTTACTTTTATAGAATTATAGTTGTATGATTTAGGTAATAGATTGTATATATATAGTTTAGATTTGTTTATTAGTTTGTTTTAGTTATTATTTTTCATTTAGATTAGTTTCTTAATTTAGTTTTCATTTTTTTTTCTAGGACTTAGATCAGCCAACAGAGCCGCTAAACCCATCAGGGTGGGTTATCCCAAATGGCTTGGGTTATTTAGACAACCCCGGACCAGATCCACTCTTCCATTTGGCGAGCGTTCAATTTCTCCCGTCAACAAATGGCGCTAGAAGGAGGGCCTGAAATTAATTAATGGCATGAGGCGGTCATAAGACTCCTCCACCACCTAATCTCTCACCTATAGTGACAAGAATTCATTCGAACGATAACATTCCCCCTGAAACAGCAACCACATCAAATGACAATCCACGGATCACAGTTGAGCTAGTGACCCCAAATCCTACAGGTGGTGACATACAAGAGATTGTCCGCCAATCTCTCATAAGAACACATAGTGCCTTAACCCGTTTGAGGAAACCAAATCGTCCGTTGGACCAACCTTTAGATTTCTTTGATATCAGAGAACAACTTGGAGACACTAACCTCACTGTGAACCCTACAGATCCAATCCTCACTCCTATTGCGGGAGGATCTGGAATACCTCCCTCACCACCTCCATCATCTCCTTCTTCTTCTGGAGGAGACTCTTCTGACGAAGAAATTTCTCCTTCGCAGCCTTCCACACCGACTACACCAATGGCCAACCAGAACAATCTTGCTAGACCTTGGCTCGACCAGGATACGGTAGCCGTACCTGGAGATCAACATCCCTTACCCAAACATCCGGAGAAGTAGCTTCCCAAGTTTGACCCTAACTCAAAAAAGATCGTTGAAGATCACATTAAAAAGTTTATGTTAGCCATAAGACTCTGCAATGTCGAGCATGAAGATGTGGTCTGTAGGTTGTTCCCCTACACTTTCGAGGGCAATGCCTCTACATGGTACTTTTCCCAACAACTCCATACCATCGTGTCTTGGGAGAAATTTGAGTCATGCTTTCTAGAAAAATTCGGAGACGGTAAGCCTCTGAAAACCCTGGTCATGGAGATTTCCAACTTAAGAATGAACCCAAAAGAGAAAGTTAAAGACTTTAATCAAATATTCTTAACACTTAAAAACCGAATCCCTACAGATTCCATGCTTGCCGAGAATCTTATCATAGCATATTATACTAAAGCCTTGCATCAAAGTATAGCCATTTGGGTTAAACGATCTAAGAAAGACATGTTGTTAGAGGCCTTTGAGGAGGCCAACTAGATTGAAAAAGACATACTTAGTCTAAAGGACGCTACTAGCAATGAAACAGAAACTAGTTCATCTTCCAAAAAGAAGATCAAAATCCTCCCTAGACCTACTCAAAGTAAAACACAACCTGAAAGCTCTGATTTAGAAAACTTAACTAAAGTCGTTCAAAAACTGTCAAATCAAGTTATAGATTTAAAGAAGATGACTGAAGAAGCTTCCTCGAGAAAAGGACCTTACAAAACCCCCGTTCAGGAAGCCTTTTCCCACCAACCGAGCTAATCCAACTACTGAGGGTCTTAATCTAGAAAGTCTACAATACGCCCTTCAAACAATTCTAGAAGCCCAGGATAACTTGATGTCTACTGAGATTCCTGAGGAGGTTGTTGAACAAGAGACAGTTCAAGAAGATGAGACTTCTCCAAACATTTTTGGACACTTCTCATATATCATCTTTCAAGCTAACTTCAAGACAGTCCATCCCTATAATACTAGGAGTAAGACAACAAACAAACCTTCCACCAAAAATACTACGACTTTGCCTCCAAAGCAATCTAAACCAGCTGAGACTAAACAGAGTCATGTAAACCCCAAATTAGATTATGATTTAGTTGAAGATCTTAAAAAGTTGAGGGCTAACATTTATGTTTATGAGTTATTGAAATTTCCATTTCTGCTACAAAAAATGTTATAGAATATCTCAGAGAATGGAAAAAATGGTAATTCAAGTGGTAACAAGGTTGTCCAAAACAAAGTTCCTCAGAAGAATTCTACTAAGAACAATCTTGATCCTCACGATAAAGGAAGCCTTCCTGTAAGTAATGTAAATAATGTAAATAATGTAGATAAACTAGCTTTAGAAACTGCGAGTAAAAAGCCACAAACTACCACCCTTAGTACTCGCAAAAATGTACCTCCATTTTTGTTAACTTTCGAAATCTTTAATAGAAACATGAACAATTGTATGGTAGACTCAGGAGCATCATCCAATGTGATGCCATGGTCTGTGTGTAAAAAGATTAACACTGAAGTTGAACCATCCACTTTAAAAATCATACAACTTGATCAAACCATTGTTAAAGTTATAGGCGAATTAAGAAATATTCTTATAAGATTATCGTCTAACCCCAAGGTTCATCAAGTTATTTATATTATTGTTGTGGATATTCTAGAAGTGTATGGTCTGTTTTTAAGCAGGGATTGGTCGGAGAAGCTACATGGCTATTTTGCGACAGATTGGTCTCACCTGTGGCTTCCAGAAAATGGCAAGCCTAATAAGATCAAGGTAAATCATGAACACTACCTGAAGTTCACAGTCACGGATTTGAACGATCCCAACGAACCATTTACACCTTCTGTCGATTCACCCGAAATACAAGGGATGGATACCTTTTTCGGCAATTTCATGGCCGAGGCATCAGTTGTCACCAACCCAGAACAACAGTCTGAGATTGTGGCATATGTGCATCCAACAACTTCTACACAACGGTCTCATGCACCCGATAAAAATCAAGTTTGGTCTCTTTATTTCGACGGGTCAAAGTCCAAAGAAGAATCTCGTGTAGGCTACGTTATTATCGATCCGAAAGGTATCAAAACATTGATTGCATGTAGGATAGAATTTGAATGTACTAATAACACAACAAAATATGAGGCTTTACTGCAGGGTCTTAGAAAAGCTTTAGATATGAACATTCAAAATTTGGCCGTTTTCGGCGATTCCGAAATCGTAGTTAGACAGGCAAGAGATTCTATAAATTGTCTGTCTCTGCATCTTAAAAGAAACCAATCTGAGGTATGGAATTTAATGAATAAATTCTCTGCTTTCAATATAAATTATATTCCTAGATTACATAATGTTGAAGCAGATCTGTTAGCTAATGTAGCTTATAAACTCTTTCCTGCAGAAGGCTTGTCCCTAGACGCATTCTCCATTGAACTGTTGTCCAGACCATTAGTGTCCGACAACATCATGAACTGGAGAGTCTTCGACGATCATCAGCAAATTATTAGCTTCCTGCACATGAAAGAAACTTTTCAAGGCGCAGTGATAAACGAATGCACTCACGACGACAATTTGCGTGATTTCACAGTAATACCAGATCTGAGAACTCCTGAATCTTCATCGGACATGGTAAATTTGATCCCTAAATATGTAGTTAGATTAGAGAAATTTTACGATCTTCAAGATAAATTCAAAAAATCAGTCAACTGTAAAACCAATAGTTCCTCGTTATCATATGAAAAAGTAAACTTAGGAACTAATGAAAATCCGTAGTGCATTAATTTAGGGTTGGGGTGTTCTCAACAAGAAAAAGTTGCTTTTATTAAATTGTTTAAAGAATTTAAAGATGTCTTTGCGTGGATGTATGATGACCTTAAAACTTTCGACCCTAACATCATACAACACGTCATTCCTATGAAACCCCAAACCTCACCCTTTCAACAAAAATTAAGAAAAATGCACCCTAAGCTCGAACTAACCGTTAAAAAAGAATCAAATAAACTCCTGAATGCTAAGATAATTTTCCCTGTTAGGCACACTCAATGGGTTTCTAACCTTGTCCCTGTCTGGAAGAAAAGTGGGGAAATACAACTATGCGTCGATTTCTGAAACCTTAATAGAGCGTCTGATAAAGACAACTATCGTGTCCCACCCATGGAACAGATCCTTCAACAGGTATCTGGTTCTGAGAGTCTATCTTTATTGGATGTTTTCTCGGGGTACAACCAAGTCCTGATGTCTCCTCCAGACCAACTTAAAACTACCTTCTGTACCCCATGGGGCACCTACTCTTATCGAAAAATGCCCTTTGGATTGATTAATGCTGGTGCCACTTTCCAGAGAGAAATGGAAATTTCTTTCCGAGGCTTAATCAATCATCTCGTTGTAGTTTACTTAGATGATGTTACTGTATTTTCCAAAAACAAAACCGATCATCTAACTCATTTACGAGTTGTTCTACAGCGATGTCGTAAATACGACATTTCCTTGAATCCTAAAAAATCCATCTTTGCAGTAGAACAGGGTAAACTCTTAGGATTTATTGTGTCAAGCAAAGGGATGATTATCGATCCCGAAAGGACTCAAGCCATATCGAGACTTCCCCCTCCTACATCCAAAAAGTCTATGCAGTCTTTCTTAGGCCAGATTAACTTTGTGAGAAGATTTGTCCCCAGCTTCTCTGAAATGGTTAGACCTTTGCAGAACCTAATTAAGAAAGACGCCCAATATCACTGGGTACCCTTAGAAAATAAAGCTTTTAACGCAATAAAAAAGGCCATAATAGACGCTCCTTCTCTCATGAGCCCCGAATTTTCCCAAGACTTCACGCTCTACACTTTTGCTTCTGACCGTTCCTACGTTGCCGTCCTAACTCAAAAGAATGTCGAAAACAATGAAGTACCCATTGCCTTTATGAGCTCTGCTTTCAAAGGCGTGGAACTTAATTACCCAGCGGTAGATTAGCACGCCTACACTATTTTCAAAGAAGTCAAGCACTTCCAGTCTTACCTTTTGAAATCCAGGAAAAAAGTTATTGTCCTTTATCCAACCGTCAGGAACCTGTTAGTGAAGAAAGAACTAGGTGAAAAGAGGGAGAATTGGGTTACCTCCTTGCAGGAGTACGACATAGAAATTACCCCAACTCAAATAGTGAAAGGCCAAGGTTTATGCAAGTTAGTTTCTAATTCAGTAGCGGGGCAACAGGAAGAAAACGATACGTCAAATCTAGGACAACACGATCAAAATGTAATCTGTTGTGCACAAAACTCTGTTATTCCTTGGTATGATGATATAAAATTATGTCTTGAACATGGGTCAACCCCCCATCACCTGGATCCCACTAAAAGAAGAGTGTTGATATTAAATTCTGCCTCCTTTCATTTGGTTAATGGTATTCTGTTTCGTCAAAATTTCGATGGCGTACTGATGTGATGTCTTGAGAAAGACGAAGCAAAAAAAGTATTACTAGAGTTGCATGTAGGAGAAGTTGGTGGTCATTTTGGTGGTGCCACCACTACCCATAAGGTTTTAAGAGTCGGTTATTACTGGCCCACTCTTTTTAGAGACGCCCATGCCTTGTGTCGTAAGTGTATTATTTGTCAAAAAGCATCAGGGTGGTTACATAAACCAGGCTTTCCTTTGTAGCCCGTTTCAGTAGACTCTCCTTTCCAGTAGTGGGGCCTTGATATCATAGGTCCAATCAACCCACCATCCTCACAACAACATAATTTTATCATAACAGCCACAGATTACTTTACCCGGTGGTCTAAAGATGCCACATTAAGAACTGTGAATACCAGTAAGGTAATTGCCTTTTTAAATTCGAATATTATTACTCGTTTTGGTATCCCTCACTATTTAGTTTTCGATAACGCCTCTTATTTTTCCTCTCTTGAAATGAGCGAGTTCGCTTTAGAAAAATGAATTAAATTGAAGTATTCTGCTAGCTATTACCCCCAAGGCAATGTATTGGTAGAATCAACAAATAAGAACTTGATTAAAAACATCAAGAGAACGGTGGCTGAAAATCACAAAAATTGGCACAATGCACTGTTAAACGCACTTTGGGTTGATAGGGTAACACCAAAAAATGATGTAGGTAACTCTCCCTTATTTCTCATTTATGGCAGAGAAGCAATTTTTCCACCACACATTCTTCTCCGTTCACTTCAGCTATCGCAGAAAATACAAGAAGACGACTGTCCCCCTTTGGAAAACTGAATTAACGCTTTGATGAAGCTAGAAGAGGTAAGAGCCCAAGCTAAACGTAAGTTAGATCAACATCAACTAGTAGTCAAAAGCTGGTTCAATTCTAACTCTGCCTCTGATAGGAACTTTGAAGTAGGTGATCTCGTCCTAAAATGGGACAAACCGCATGAGGGAAAGAGAGAGCACACGAAATTTCAAAACCTATGGCTTGGACCATTTTTTATTGCTGAGAAGTTGGGTCCCAGCTCTTTCCGATTGCAGAATCTAGAGGGGCAGCCTAACACCTATCCGGTGAATGGCCAAGCTCTGAAAAAATACTTTGCTTGATGACAACTCCTTGTATGTTATGTACATATTTTTCTTTTGTTTTCTTTTCTTTTGTTGTTTTGGTTTTGATTTCTCTTTTGCACTTATCATTTTTTGTTTTTGAAATACACATACCTGCGTGCTGAACTATTCAGACAAAGAGAACAGAAAATTCCTTCACTGAAATGACTGTTGAAAAATTGTATAAACATCAATTATATGCTTCTGAAATTTACATCTGTGTTGGCAAAAAACTGTTGTTTAAAAGAAGTTAACTGATTTCAATCTCTGAGTGAAGCTTGTCATGATCATCTATTATCTTTTTACGCTGTCCCTTTTCCTTAAGGGAATGACTAAGAATATGTCTCCCTGCCTTAGAAAGTTGGTTCTGTAAATAAACCATCTTTGGATCTTAATAAAGGACAGTTCTAAAAAATTATGTTGAGGTCTGTAAAAAAATATGTTAAAATATCATAATTTTCTGCATCACCCCGCTCGACTATATGTCTTTAAAAAACAAAATAAATCAATAAAAGCGTTGTGGGAAGTGCTTGTAAACCCGTCGGGATGCTGAACAGGTATGCTAGTAGTGGGTAAATGCATACATGATGCCAAGACAACTTCGTCGGGGTACTGAACAGACCCGCTGGCAGCAAAGCAATTTCGGGTATATGAAAATTTGCAAATAAGAGACCTCTTAACCTTAACATGTCCTTTATTCCGATATGGATCTTATTGGCAGGAGACGGATATCAGAGTGGGTTAAATGGCAACCCTGTCGAGGCTATGGATGCATGCTGGCAGTAGTGGCTCTGTCAACAATATTGGGGATTTTACCTTTAATATCGTGGCTCTCTTGTCTTAAGATTGTTATCAGTTTTCATCCTTTAAACACTGCTGGAATATTTGGTTAATGATGATGTTTACATGATTTTCTGGTTGTCATTTTTGAGTTAGAATTTTTCTCATTATCCTAATCTAAATTTGTTCTTGTGGCAGAGATAACTGCTTCTACCAGTGTGTCGCCATTGTTGGCAGCCAATTCGCATTTTGATACTGTCCTTATAAGCTGCCTACACCAGAGTTTTTCAAACTTTGATTTAGTCACAACCTTCGAATAAAACGACATTTTTGTTTTATATGCATTTGCTCACTTGCCCTTGTCCTTGTTTTCACGACTGCAAGCGTGAAAACTTTGATTTCGAGGTCATATTATAAATGTCGCTGGATTGTTATGATCACTCTTGTCTCTATGTTCATTGTGTTTCCAATTTATTTATCGTTATACAATTGACAAGACTCTAAGATCCTTATTCATTTGGCATTCTTATTTGTTAATATGACTTCGTTTTACAAGACTATGAAGATATTATTTTGATCGAGTTTGTGATGCATTGGTGATTTGATTTATATGTTCTTTGATCGATTCCCTTGACACATTGGTTTCATGAAAACAAATTTGTGTTGTGATAAGACCCTTGGTATAAATCGTTTCATACGACACATAGTTCATATAATCAAACCCTTGGTGTGATTTTGATTTATTGCTTTGGTTTTAAAACTATGGTAAAACTATGGCTCGCGCAAATGTTTGGTCCACTTACCATATATTCATTGGTTGATTGAATGGCATAGTTTTTAACACATATGCATAGTGATTTGAATAGTTATACATGCCAGCAGTTGTACTGTGGGTAATGACTGTGTTTCATGGGCCGAAATAGCTCCACCACCTTCGCATGTTCTGTCATTAATGTTTTTCCCCTATCCCGGTTCACCTTTGCTAGTTTTCGGGTAATCCTGTGAGCATTCTACCCCTGTATATACTCTGTTCGAACCCTAGCCCCTCACCATGTTCACCGTGTGCTCCTGTCTATGGCACCGGTAGTGCACATAGAGCCAAATGGTATCCAAGCTCTGTTGCTATTCGATAATGCCCGTAAGGATTTATAAAACAATGGTTGGCTGGTTTTCATACAGAGGTTCGAGGGTTTTAACCTTTTTGTTGCCCAACAATTTGCCCTCACCTTTGACGGGTGCAGGGTTAAAATCGGTGACATTCATCTCGATCTGAATGAGAATTTCATAAGCTCGACTATGGGACTAGCATCTACAGGCCAACGATGGTTTAAAAGCTCCAAAGTCGACGAGGTGTATTGGCCTTTTCTATTTATATCACGAAAGGTTACATCCTATGATAAAGGTATGCCTATTTCTACCCTTAAACCCAAATGGCACGACCTTTTGGTAATCGTTAAACAATTTGTGACTTGTAAAGGTCGGTATGGATTTTTTTTTCCCTATCACCTCCGATTGTTGATGAATTTCATGGGCTATCCTTTGAATATGCCACATTACTTCTTGCGTAGTCTTTACAAGATGTCTAAGAGGTTCAAATGCGAGAGGGATGATAGCAGCTTGTTTCATCACGGCTTGATTAGACTCATCGTCGTCCATCATTTAAACCTTCATGGTGATAATTGGCAAGCTTTTCTATCTCGAAATGGATTTGTTGATTCAGAGTCTGTTCAAATCGATAAGGTTGTGGTCAGTGAGACTATGGTTGGGCCTGCCGTGCCATTTCATATCCTCCTACCCCCTGCCAAACCCTCAGTTTGCCATGACATCAACCTACCCGACATCATAACAGACAAGATTGAGGCTATCAAGAAGCCTGTGAGTAAGAAAGTCAAGGGTAATCCTACTGTTGACAACAAGGGTAAGACAAATGCTTGATTGATATCGAGACTTTCCCGTAATAAACCTAAGCCAAACGTCGACCAAAATCCCATAGTGCTGAGTAAGGACTCGGACTCTGATATCGAGCGTTTCCTAGATGAAGAGTACCCCTATTCCCATGGCCTATGCTTCAAGAAACCCTATGACTATGTATCTAATTTTCCCATGTGCCTTAAAAACAACCCTAACTACCCAGGAATCAAACTGCACAATGAAACCCCTGGTGGCTTAAACAGACCCTCGCCTGTGTTATCAAAGCCCGAGCAAACATCATGTATCCGATGTAATTCCTGGTTAGAGCGTTATTATGTCGACGTCCCCCTGTTGCAGTCAAAGATCAAATCATTAGAAGAACAGGTGACAGTGCTGGCAAAGGAGAACGATAGGCTACAGACTAATGACAAGAAACAAAAAAACACTGGCTCGATTGTTTTCAGGAATGTCAAAGTGGCAACAACCTTCATCAATTCCAAATTATCATGACCGAGTTGTTTTCTGATTGTCCAGGTATGAATATCGATATGAATTTTTCTTTGTAAGTTTGATTGAATTAATATAACAAATTCAGTTTTGTTTTCAAATTAGCTCTGTTCGTTTTAAATACATTTGAAATGATTTTCTTTCATGTACAGTAGACTCGTTTTACTAAATTCAAATGTAGCTATGATTTAGTTATGCGATTTTGTCATGCCCAGCTTAGTAGAAGTGATTGATTGGTTTTGACTTGGTGTGGTTCGCTTTAAAAAAATTCTGCTGGTTTGAATTAATGTATTCAATGGGGTTTGTTTCCGTTTAGGTTTTGATTGCATCTGACCTGTACAGGATATTTTTGTGCTAAAATTAGAACA
>ML794423.1:164320-178822 GCA_009831015.1 Picea engelmannii | reverse complement strand
CCCGTCAACACAACTATGCATGAATGCTACTTCTCTACTCAAGGGTTAGAAATCAAGCATAAATTAACCAAACCATAGAAAATTCATTCCTTGGGATGGGAAAAGTATTATTTTTATTACTGAAAGTGAATCAACTTACAAAAAAAGATGAGACTGGCCACCACTCCTTGAACCTGATCCTGGGCTCCTCTTCTTCTCTCCTTCAACTGCTTTGCGTTAGATCTCCTTTGGCATGAGGAAAGGCTAAATGGTTGGGACAATGGGTTATGTAAATGGGCAGAGTTTCTTCGCTATATTTTTTCCTCCTCCAAATGGTACCCCTACCCCTTCTTTTATAGGCTAGAAGGAGCTAGGCTTTTGGACGAACCCTCAACCATATATGGCCGAGAGTTTCAGTTAACTGACCCATATATTTTTGTTCCGTCGGAAACTTTCCTTTTTTCGTTCTTTGTTAGGTACACACGGGCTGTAGTGAGTCAGTCAACGTGCACACGTGTGCAATAATGGGTTAGGGCGTGTGGGCCTTGACACAAGAGGATTTTCAAAGAGTTGTTCAACAGAGTTTTGGCAAAAAAAGGATATGAATTGGCTTGATTCCAGGTAAGCATGTGTGGTGCAATTTAGGGTTATAACAAATGCCCCCTAATGTGTGAGTTCAGAAGAGAATCTGATGGCTGAAATACATTACCAATCTTTACTGATGTGCCAAACAATTGAGCCCAAGGATCAGGAACTAGGAGGTGTCATCTGCAAAATAACAAATGTCTCACCGAGGTGAGCATACCCATGCTTGGGATAAAATAGAACCATGGCTACTAATCAAATACACTGTAGATCCATGTCAAATAACTATAAAGAGTAGCCACAAATAATACATAGCGGAGCTACATCTCGAAATCAGAAAGATATACATATAGAGTATCCATCTTGCAGAAGTTGATTCGGCCTGATGGTTGTACCTCAAAGCTCGATCAACAACTTCAAAATCTTCTAAAACTAGGGTAGGAGTGTAATATGAGTGTACGAATACACTACCCATAGGTCTTCAATGGCTCGTCGGTTATGAAATTGTTAATCTTGATGATCGGACTGAAGGCTTCAGTGATTTCGAGCAAGGACTTGATTGGACATTCAGGATGGCTGGGTATGCGGAGAAGAGACATATTGCAGAGGGGTTGACTCAGGCTTAGTGACAAACTTCCCTTGGACAATATCACGACAAGTGACATCATATATATTAATCATAAGTCTACGAAGCAGGAGGCAACGCAAACTCTCCATATGTTTGGAATAGTAACCAAATGGTGGAGGACACAACTCTATATAGCGAGAAAATCTTCCTAAGGTCGTACTACATCCCATAGTCTGATGATCAAATGGACATATGTGATTTATCCAAGGGCGACTCATTATGATGCCAATAAAGAAAATATTTTTCCCATCCTCTTTTTGGGGCATATTTTCTTTTTTTGTTATTTTTGATAATTTTTGAAAAAGAATAAAGGAATATTACGTTACAATGGAGGAACGAGTATGAAAAAATTACGAGCTCAAGGCACAAGGACAAGATTGATGTTCTGGTAAAATTATACTTGGAAAAAATCCTCTGGCGGCCAAAGGTGTTAAGACGTAGAAGCAAACTATCATAAGGCTGGTGGATAAGGTATGCAAATGCGGTTGATAGACCACACAATGGTAATGTCCTTCGATGTAAGTTTAACGATCCCAAAGAAGGTAAGCTCAGTGGTTTTTCATATTTAGAGAGTCTGAAAAAGCATAAAAGGAAACTCTGTTGGGGTACCTTTTCGACAATAGTTTAGTCGGTTCGAAAAAGGGATAAACTAGCACCGATTAGACGTCAATTCAAAACCATTTTAACGAGTGTGACAAGGACAATATCACTCGGCTATTTTTTCACTTTTAAGGAGTCTAAGAAAAGCTTAACTATGGACTCCGTCGGTAATATTCTTTTGGACCAATTTAACGAGTGTGAAAGAATAAGGTCACTCGACAATCTTTTCAATTTTAGGGAGTCTCAAAAGAGATTAACTATGGACTCCATGGGGGTTTCTTTTTCGTAAATTTAGTCCCTCAAGCCCGAAAAAGGAATAAAAGTATACCTGAGTATAATATTCTAAAGAATGGGAATTCGATAGAGTATACCTTTGTTCGTACAGTTGACCGTCCGGACCGAAAAAGGGGTAAACTACCATCGGACAGACGTGACTTCAAATTTTAGTTTAACAAGCATGAAAGGCCACAAGATCTCTCGGCAATCTTTTCATTTTTAGAGGGTCTAAAAAGGGATTAAAAGGAGAGGCATTATTTTTTGGGAGTCCTGAGGTTGAGACAAAGAGTGAAAAAGACTCATGCAAATGAGGCTCAAACTCATATTCCGGAAAGACTAAACAGACTCTCGAGCCTATAGTGTTTTTAGAAACGACATGGACACCATAATGCAACCAGGACCTACCTAGGGCATCCACATTCTGGTAAGCTCTACCACCAAGTTGTGACACTTCTAGAGAAGATATGATGGTTCCATGTCACAACCTGATGGGATCGATCCTATAGCATAATAAAAAGGCAAAGAGATGCAAAAGTTGGGGTGGTATCCTAACCTATATGCTCAAGTTGATTTTTGAAAAATAATTTTTTTTGTTTTATGGACCGTCAATATTTTCTTGAAACTCAAAAAAAAATGTCCCAATACCCAATCAAATCCCTCCCATATAACTCATGGATCACTCTAAATGATTTTTGGTATAAAGAAACTGATAATGGGAGGCCAAAAAAGTGACAAAAAGAGGCCAAAAAGTCTATAAATAGAAGCTGGCAGCTCATTATCACCATTGCTGATTTGGAAATTGACTCTGGAGCCAAAAGACCCCCTTTTCCAAAGATAGTGATTCCAGGAGCTACAGTGGATGAAACGAACTTCTGCTTGGACCAAGTAAGTACAAACTCCCTTATCTAGCTATTCAATACTTCAATTTAGTTATTTAGTTAGTTTTTTTGGTGGGCGTCGACCTTAAAAAGGTTGGCCCTAGGTACATGCGGGCTGTCTCTGGACAGGTCACGTGTACACGCAGGCAGAGTAAAGTCTTCCCACGTGTACACGTGATTGTTACCTCGGCAACCCGCGTGTACTCCCCTTGTATGATGAAAAAACAAACTAAAAGGAAGTATTGACCCTCCATTACCTTGTTGTGTTGGCAGGATGTATGTCTAGTGGAGGGAAAGGGAGCATGAGGCAATCAGTGAGTTGGTTGCTGCAGATCCGAATGTTGTGGCCGTGTTAATGCAATGCGGTTTACTCAAATTGTTTCTATGTCCATTTATGCACGCGCAACCAAGGCTACTGAATGCCTTGATTGACTATTGGCATCCTAATGCATAGGAATTTATGCTAGAGGGGCAATCACTGGTGCCCACCACCGAGGATATTTACTTTTTGACTGGCCTCTTAAGGAGAGGGGAACCAGTCAACTTCCAGACTTTTCCTGCGGGGCCGAGTAAGATCTCGGAATTGATAGCTGAGCACTGTGAGGCTGGGACCGAATGTGCAGGCTCCCAGGTACCCATTAGCAAGATTACCAACTTAGCGCTGCAGACTATATTGTTACCGATTGGGCACATTACCAGCTCAACAACCATGCATCAGGCTTCGTGCGCACATATGAACTATGCCATCTAGTGCATGAATGCACAAATTTTTGACAGGAGTACCACACCGCTGGAGTGCATGAAGAGGCAATTGACAGATTACCAACAACGGACACAGAGGAACTTCAGGTTCGAGACCATCTTGTGTTCGTTCTTTTTTGAGAGAGTTCTAAGTTTTAGTCCTCAGGTTGTAGTACAAGGACATCAGGCCTCTTTACCTGCAATGTGTAGATGGGCAGTGTTACTATCGCGATAGGGTGGTGGAAGGACCGTTGAGTCCTTTGACGATGATTTATTTTCTTGGTTGTCACGACAGATCCCTGTTATCGAGGACTACTTGTATGCAGGGATACATTTCTCTAGAGATCCTGAGATACCTGTGCCTCGTGGTGAGGAGGGAGGGGAGAAGGGTAAGTCTCCACCTTTGTATTTTTTTTGTTTGCATATGTAATTTTTATGTCTTTTTGTTATATATATCATTTTTTTTGTACACCAGAGTATTTGATGGGTAAACGTTTGTTGCATGCAGATGTGGGACCCGTGCGACTTGCCGACTATGCACGGAACAAGCATCGTCCACGGCCAGAAGCCGCGGCTACCGCCGCTGGGGGAGTAGTAGTAGCAGGGAACCTCCCAACCGGAGAGGCCGAGAGGGTCCTTAGAAGAATTGAGCAGAACTTCACTTTGCTCACTCGCACAGTCCCGATGGTAGAGATAGAGGACTTGCCGCCATCCATGCAACCTCATGTTGTGGGGGAACCTTGAACATGGGTCCGATTGTTTAGGCATTTATCCCGTACTGTAGATGATGATAACAGGGCCCATAGACCCTAAACAGACTTTAGACTTTTTGTGTGCCTCGAGCACCTATTTGTATATATTTTTTGAGGGCATAAGTCCGATGACTCGTTACTATTCCCATTTTTGAGGCGCTTGCGTCCATCTATGTACTCTGAGTATTTTATGATGTTTATATATGGTTTTTATCTTTTTGTGTCTTATGGATTCTATGTGCAAAAATGTATTTACATGTTTATGTCCATGTTCTTTTCATATATGGGAGAGATGCCAATCTAAAATTTGATTAGCTAGAGTATCTGTAATTTGGTTTAATCTCTTAGGAACATGAAAATATGTAATATAATCAAAGTTCGTTCTAAGAGACATACCCTAAGGAATTGCCGGTGTAAAGTTGGATCATGAACCCGGTATACTCTGTTTATCTGTGACAAAACCAGTTGAGCGTCGAGATAGATATGGAGATGGGAAATACCCAATGACAAGGCGTCATGAAGCAACTCAATAACTGCACTATACTCGGCGAAATTATTTGTGGTGTCACCTAAGCATATACCTCCGGAAGATAACAACTGAACCTAAGGTGTAAATATTACCCAAGCTGTGGAGGCAAGCCTCTGTGTGTGTCGACTAGCACCATGTACATACCAAACAAACACCTCGGACTCACTTGACATCTGCCATATTGACGAAAGATAACATCAATGACACGTCCATAACACTTTAAAATAAACTTAAAAATTAATAGTGCAAAGACTATACATATGTTACAAAAAGTTACCGACAGTGACCTATCTATGAGTAATACTTCTTGAGGTAGAGCCCATTTCTAGGCTCCACCAAAGCATTCCCTTAAAAATCGACCAAACGATAAGCGCCCTTCTTTAATACCTCTTTGATAATGAAGGGTCTGAACCACATGGGTTTAAACTTTCCTGCCCCCAGGGGGTCCTTTTCTTGGTCATAGACTAGGACAAGGTCGCCTTCAGAGAAAATCCGAGGATGAACGGACCTATCATATTGACACTTGACCTTATGTTTGTGAGCCTCGTTGGCCAGGGTCGCATCACTGTGCTTCTCATCAAGCTGCTCAAGGTATACTAACTGTTCTTCAAGAGGAGAAGTGTCTGGCAATAACTGTACTACCAATTTCAGAGATGGGATTTGACATTCGATGGGCAAGACTGCCTCCACCCCGTAAACGGGTTGAAAAGGTGAGAAACCAGTTGCAGTCTTAATAGATGTTCGGTAAGACCATAATGTCGAGTATAACATCAAATGCCAATTTGACTTGGCTGAGTTGATAGTTTGTTGTAGAATCATCTTAAGAGTTTTGTTTATAGCTTCCACCTTCCTATTGGCTTGGAGGTATTAAGGTGATGAATGTTCCTGCCACAACCCAAGATTTGATGTTAATTCAGTCATCATTTGGTTCTGAAAGTGACTGCCATGGTCAGTGACAATCTCTCTCAGGACGCCAAACCTTGCTATGATCTGGTTGAATAAGAAGAGAGATGTAGTCTCTCCATCATATTTAAACGTTGGCATAGCCTCAACCCACTTAGTGAAGTAGTCGACAACTACGATGATATAGCGGTGCCCCCTTGCTGACGGGGGGTTTCATGTAGTGTAATCAATCCACCACTTAGTGAAGGGACCAACTGTGATGATAGGAAACATAGGAGCGGGATGTGCCCTCATATTCTGAGAGAATATTTGGCATGGATGACACTTATTGACCGATTCGATACAATCTTTGATAAGTGTGGGCCAGAAGTAACCTGCTCGTAGAATATTTTGGGTTGTTTCCAACCTAGATAAATGACCGCCACAAGCTCCAGTGTGGCAATCGTTGAGCACTATGATGGCCTCCTCATGAGTGAGACATCGACGCAATATGCAGTCCACACCTCTCCAATACAACGTATCATCAAGTATGAGATAATTCTTAGCCTGATGGCGTATTCACCAATGATCGTCATGAGAAGCATAGGTGGGGCATTTCAAATTCTAGAGATAGATAATTATATCTCCGTACCAGGGGTTTGAAGATGCAATCAAAAACATATCCCCCCGAATAGGCGATTCTTCAGGCACAACGTCACCTGACTCAACCGGAAGTTCTGAAATAAGCTCTGCGAAGACCAATGACTTCTTGGACTTTGTTGAAACGAAGTCTAAGTCAAATTATTGGAGGATGACTATCCATCTACTGATTTTTCCACCTATCACTCTTCATGTCAACATGTACTGGAATTTATTTACGACAACAATGATGATGGTCTTGCGAAACAGAACATAATCATGGATCCGTTGAATAACATGAACTACTGCCAACACAAGTTTTTCGATATGAGAATAATTGAGTTCCAGTACTACGAGGTCTCGGCTCAGGTAATAGATCACGTATTCTGAAAATGAATCGTCTTCCTGAACTAAAATCATGCTTATGGTTGACTCTGCGGCAACCAGATATAATAAAAATTCTTTGTTATAGTTAGGTGGTCGTAGCAGAGGTGTGGTTGTGAGGGCGTGTTTTAATGCATCGAAAGAGCATTGAGAGACTTTGTCCCAGAAAAATGGAACGTCTTTCTTTAGTAAACGCATAAATCCCTTGGTGATTTTGGGATAGTTGGCGATGAAGTGTCGTAAGAAGTTCGCCTTGCCTTGTAGACTCTGAAGTTGTAAGATTGTGCGTGGGGGGGGCAACTGGATTATTTCCTCCATCTTAAGAGGATCGACCATGATCCCTGTTATTGATATGATGAAACCCAACAAACGTCCTGACGTTACGTAGAAGCTGCACTTGTTTGGATTCAAGCAAATCCTGAAGTAGCGACAGCGTTCAAAGATTAGTCTAAGGTGCATGGGATGATCCGTTCGCTTGCGAGAGAGTGATGTTAAATCATCTAAATAGACCTCAACTATATGTTTGAGGTCATGAAAAGCAAAAGACATGGCCCACTGGAAAGTGGCTCCAACATTTTTAAGGCCAAAATGCATCTTACGATATGCGAATGTACCCCACGGGCAAATGAATATCGTTTTGTGTTGGTCTTCAGGTTTGATTTGGATTTGATTATATCCCAAAAAACCATCCATGAACGAAAAGGCTTCACAACCGGCACATTCATCAATGATCTGGTCAATGAATGGTGTTGGAAAATTATCTTTGGGACATGCCTTGTTCAAATCACGGAAATCGGTACATACACGAATCGTGCCTTGTTTTTTATTGACCGGCACAGGGTTTGAAACCCATTGAGTCAAATGAATAGGATAAATGAAAATTGCCTTTAGAAATTTCTCAACCTCAATCTTGATGGCTGCTGCTTTCTTAGGATTGACTGGATGAAGTTTTTTGTCGAACAGGCTTAGCATCAGGATACATTGTGATCTCATGTTCAACTATTTTTGGATCGATACCTGGCATTTCCTCATAAGACCAGGAAAAAACGTCACGGAATTCTTTGAAAAGATACGTGTAAATTTGAATCTCTTTAGGGGACCAATCCGCTCCAACAAAGACATTCTCCACGATGTCAGGGTTTCAAGAGATGTTGATGGGTATAGTTTCAGCGATAGTCGCCATATTTACCTCAGCATAAATTTCCTGTGTAGCTAAGAGGTTAATAGGACATGGCTGATCTCCCGTCATGGTAACGGTGAATTCTCCTGCTTCGATTCGGCTTAACTCTGGGAGAAAGTATGATCTGTGATGAAGATATTCCCAAGGTTTGTCCGGACTAGTCATTGCTTCGATTACTGCTTCGTCAGAAGGAAAGATTAAGTCTAACGAATCGACGTTAGCAAGAGAACCCTGAGCCTAAATAGGCGCTAGAAGTGGATCTAACTCTTGTGCGGGAGTTGGATCAGGGTTAGCTGAAGCTTGCTGGACTAAAGAGTATGCTACTTTAGCAGCCGACAAGGGAATGGACATGCCTGAGTGCCTTGTCTCATCCATCGTGGCTGATGGGGAACGAAGAATCCAACGATCCTCAAAGTAAGTCGTGCGGAACGACGAAACTTGAAAAATATCAACCTTATGGTGATTAGATATAAATTTGACATCRTCATGAGGAGGTGGGTAATCGAAGGTACCCATCAAGGACGGGCACAAACCAACTCCTACGTTAATGACACCGGGTTGAGGATKATCTATCATTGGGACCGTGGATGCCCCCAAAGCTGGGTCAGGTCTGGAGAAGGACAGTTGATCGATGGTCACTATCCRACCTTCATGTGGAAACAACAAGATTCGAAAAACTGTAGAAACCACATATTTCATAGCATAAGTCCAAATCCATCCTAACAAGAGGTTATAGTTGAGGGGAGCATCGACTACCTCTACTTCGACACACACGGTCTTCCCTCCTAACTGCACAGGGAAAGAAGGAACGATGCCATGTGGTCGGAAAGAACGACCGTCGAAAGCAGTGAGGAGTAGTAGGTGATGGAGACAAAGCAGGCTAGCCAATGGCCTTCCAACATGCTAACAACATAATGCATGTCAAGGGGCCCTTGTCAACCATCGTGCATAAGATATTCCATGTAAAAGTTTTCATGGGATGAGCCACTACTATCTGAAACGCTACGTGGTAAGGAAGACGAGGTTTTAAGTCGGTTGTATCTAACATGATGGTACCTAGATTACAAGTATTCATAGAGCCCAAAGAGGTTAACAAGGCTTTCCTCTGAGCAGGGTAGATTTGGAGGACCTCCAAAGCAGACATCGCACAAGGGGTTTGTGATAAATCCTCCACCACAGAGTAGTTCTGGGCGGCCGTTGCGTTTGGGTTGTGAGAAGATTTTTTAAATGCACCCTTTGGAATGTGTTTCATTGTTTCTCCCAACGTCTTTTTGATCTGTAGAGGAAGAGATGGGAGATCATCTTCTTTACCCTTCTCAGAAGCACTTGGTTTACTATATTCATGCGCTCTAGTCGTTATGAAAGCATCACCCCTAACCATATATACGTTCATGGATGAGGGATTGTTTGGAGGAGGGCATGTTTCTTGGTTGCCCCCTTCTGTGCTTGTAGAGGCTTGAGTTAAATTTTTTCCATGTTGAAAGGGATTAGTCAACACTGCCTTTTGTTGTTGTGTGACAAACTTTTGGGCCTCTGCAAGTCGAGGAAAAATATGGGTCGGGTGGTCTTTTGCACACAAGTTGCACGGATACCTCACCTTCTATTTTTCCGTGGTGTCCCCGCTAGAATTATCAGTGGGTTTTTTATCCCCCTTACCCTTGTTTCATTGTTTTGTCTTCCCTTCAGGCTGTTGGGTGGCCTTTGGGTTAGTCGACTGCATGGAGTGTACTTCTGACGTTTGGGTAGGGGGAGCAGCCAAAGAAGTAGTTTGGTTGGCCGCTGTGTGTTGTATGGATAACTGTTGCAACTATTTTGTCAATTGCTCAGTGGGCTTTGTTTGTGTTGAACCAACAATACGATTGACATGTGGTCCATCTCTCTGTCTAGTTTTATCCAGTATTGAACATGGTGCATCTGGAAAGATATTGTATAATAAACCAGACTGAGAATAGATGAGCTCAAACTGTTGATCCCTCATGATAGCATCTTATTCAGAGAAAACTACGGAAGTCGCAACGTCTTTGGATAACTGTGGGACCAAAGACTTAAAGAACCACTCAAGCAGGAATGATGGTGGGATGGGTACTTTGATTAGACTCTTCCAGCGTCTCTATTCTTGGATATGATCAAAGATATGGTCTATTGTTGTCTGTTCGAAATTGGTGAGAAACTTTGTGTCAACGTCGTATCTCACAGGTAACTGGAAATGGTTAAGGAAGGCCATCGCCAGTTCACCAAAAGAAGAGTATATTGAGCGGTCGAGCTCGATGTACCATTTCACGACACTCTTGATAAGAGTACGTTGAAACAATCGCAAGTGTACGGAGTCATCTTTCAATGAGTTGGATGAACACCAAAGATGGAAGGTAGTCACATGATCACCTAGATCTTCATCAGGCTTGGCCTTGAACTTTGGAATGTCCAAAGGCAACTTCGTTGGCATAGGAGTCCAACGTGGATTGTGACAAATAGGATCATTTAACAACCTTGTCAAATCTGGCAAGTGTAACGTCGCTAGGAATGGTAGTTTGGGTTGCTGCTGATAACCTGGGAAAAAGGGTCCTGGGGTTTGACTGACACCAGGTTGCCAGGAAAAGTTTGGTTGCTGGCCCTGACTAGCATAAGGAATTTTCATCTGTGGAGACATCATTGGCTAATTTCCCATAAAGGACATAGGGTGTTGGGAATGCATCGTGTTCGAAGGACTTTAGGAAGGATTACCCCATGCCGGTCTTCATGGGAGAGGCATGGTGGTCTGTCCAAGGTTCCATTGACTGTGGAAAGAGTTACCCTAGAATGACATTCCAGAGGAGGGAATGGATCCTTTTCCTGAGTTCCAAGGTCCTTCTATATGTGCCCCCTGCGCAGGAATAGTACCCTGTGCAGGAGTATACTATACAAAAATTGGATTTCCCTCAGACGGGAAAGTGGTTGATGAGAAAGTGTTGTTACCAAACGTCTCGTTCCAAACAAACGGTGGCATACTCTGTGCAGGTGTTCCTTGACTCCCTGCTCCAAATAAACTAGTGTGTGTAGGCTGCCCGGCAGACTGCTGATGTAGACCACCAAGCGAAGGGGACGAAGGAGGGATATGACCTCCTGCATAAGGAAAAGTGTTAAAAGGGACAGGAGTGCCCCCAAGTTGACCTTACAGAGGAGCGTTAGAGCTCCCTGCCCCCAGAACCAAAGTCTGTAAAGTGAAGTAGGTTAGTGCAAGACTGGTACCTGAACTAGGCATACCGTATGAAAACGGAGGGCCTGTCGCACTAGGTGTGAAGGGGGTTGTGGCCGCCACCATAGATGGGTTCGGTCCACTGTGCGACGTAGTTTCGGCCAAGACCATGGTGGCTCGGACTGACGATGGTAAGTTAGGAGATGATTCTCCTTTTGTGGCAACTGTGGTGGGAATGGAATAATTCCCACTCGAAGTAACAGTGTTTGTTTCCATAGTTGTGTGAGGCACTGACTGGAATTCATGAAATTGGATCAATACAATAAACAGTGCCAAGAAATCAGTGGTTGGGGTTTCAAAGGAGCCAAGATTGGCGGTTGATTCCTCCGGAAGTTTTTCAGGCACAAAGGTTTGTAACCCGGTCGCTTCAAAATACCATTGTTGGTCTAGCTTTCTCCTTAATGGTGGCGGGGGTGGCTCCAGTGTAACCGGCGGCAAGCCAAGAAGCCTTCATGACCGGCGGAGCTTAGGATCCTCCACTGTGTGAGAAGATATAATACACACTAAGGTATTCTACACGTTCAAAAGTAACACACACTAAAAAGAATCCCCTAAGAGATAAGACAAGCAATCACTAAACTATTTGGAAGAATAGTTACAACAACCAACACTAGAGCAACTTACCGGTGTAAGTGCAACTCGAATATGGAAGAACCCTTCGGGTATACTCTGCAAAGCATGGCCTGATGTCTGTCCTAGGTACCACGATATACCCCCACAGTCACCCGCGTATGTCCCTAAAAATATTGGCAACTAGGTTGCCAGCACGCGAACAGTCACCAGGCGGGTACAGTCGAAAGTCGGGTAGACCACAATGAGCAGGGTATCAAGCCCGAAACCTGTCAAGGGTATCGAGATAAAATGGTCCGGAAGAAAACTGAGGACCTCGAATGGATTCGAGACCCACGAAGCCCCGTGGCAAATGAAAACGACGGAATCCCAAAACAAGTCCTTGATATGTGTTCTCCACTATGATTGGTCCGGCTTTGGAGGGGTTATCTCCACTACCTTTCCGCACGCGACCTCGTGTTTATCCCCTGTGTTAGAGGGGGGTCCTGGATAACTTCCATGACACCAGACTTAGACACTCCCTATCGCAGACTCTAATGTTTGGTTTTGAATGGCCTTGGAGAGTTTCCTCTCCAACCTAATCCAAGGCCCTAGTCCTGAACTAGTTTGTGAACCCTACAAAAAAAAATTCTAGTAGATTTTAAATTAGCATTGCTTTGAAGGCTTTTTCTTAAGTCAAGGGGTCAGGGATGATTTTAAGAATGGAAATTTATTTTTAAATGTATAAACCTTGTCGAATCTTACTAATCCTTCATATGTCAACTATAAATGTTTGGCGATATTTTTGTAAAAATATTCAAATTTCTAAGTAGTTTATATAGTTTTAATAAAATTTTGGCGATTTTCAAGGTAAAATAATTTTATACTATAGAATTTGGGTGAATCTTTTTTAAAATAACGAATCTCATTTTTTGAAAAACCATGGAAAATTAGCCCATGAGCGAAATTTAGCCCCTAAAATCATCCATGCAAGGGGTATGAGGGTGAAACTGATGATGTGTAAAGACGAAAGAAAAAATGAATGAAAAAAGTTGGAAACAAAAGACTTTTACTAAATGCAAAATTTCAACAACTTTTCAGAAAGAAAGATTTCTTTTTCTTTTTTAATTTTTCTAAGATTTTATACAACAAACTTAAAGGAATTTTGCTCGACTACGAGCTACTTATGCTTTAAATGCACTGCAAAAACTTACGAAATGAAAGACTTCTCCCTAGCTAATGATGCAGAAACACACTCTTCAACCAAAGAACAAAATGAAAAGAGATTTTATTTATTTATTTAAGTGCTAGTAAAGAAACAAAGGGAAAATACCAACAAGCACAAAACCAAGAAACACAAATCCTAGCTTAAAGTGCAAATCGCAAAGAATCAGAGCAAAAACACAAAATGGTAATAAAGAAAACAAATACTCTTACGCTTGTCTAAAAACCATAAACAAACAATTCTTTTTTTTTTTTTTTGTTCTTTCTGTCAACTATCAACTGAGAAAAAAAAGGCTAAGGGTCAGATGACCTAACCTACTGATTGTTCAAACCTAGACTCAAACACCTGAGAGGAATACTTCTTATCAAAGGAGGGGATGACTGCCCCACCCTAAACAAAAAGTAGTCTGTCAAGCACGCGACTGTCACTAAAACAACACGCATGCAAACACGTGCTGAGCAGATACAGGAAGTGTGTACATGCGAGCTGACCTTGTACAGGCCGCGTGTATGTATAAATTCAAAGAAAAAAAATTAAAACAGGCAGTCCAGACCAGGAAGAGGCCTCTGGTATTGATAACCAGGGTCCCTTGAAGGCTTGGATACTCTTTCTAACAGAAAAGACAAATAATGTAAGGAATAATAAGGCGAAAAAAGACAATATGAGATAATACTGTGAACCAACAAGACTCAGACAGGATTCTGGAAAACCCCCTAAGAATGTGAAATTCTGACAGGGAAGAGGAGGACTTCCTCTAAGGTTCTCTGAATTCCTACACGCTATTGTTATCCCTACAGCTAGTGTTCACACGCGGGCTGTAAGAGGATAAGGCACGGGTACACGCGTGCAGGACTTCTGCAGGTCGTGTGTACCTCTGTGTGTCCCGACAACTACTATCAAGAAAAAGTCAGGGACAACTGGTATGGAAAACCAGGCTCCCTGCTAGCTTAGACCCTACAGAAAAAGACAGGAAAATAAGAACAAAAAACCTAATCTTTAAACTACCCAAAAACTCAAATAAATACAGAAACCCTAAAGAGTGTTCTCCCTAGTATGGTCGCCAATTCTATTGTTGGGAAAAATACCCTACGGACTAGCAAACTAGGGTCAGACTTGCATGCAGATTTTGACCAAAAAGAAACTACTTTTTTACCTACAACCCAAGATTTAAACCCCTCTTTCACAGTAAATGCATGGAAAAGGACCACTGACCTTATTACCGGTGTTCGATGCAGATCCTCCATTGCTCTTCGATTACTTTCTTGCATTGCTCCTTCCACAGATGACCTGCACTCAAGACAAATAACAATTGTGCATGCATGCTACTTCTCTACTCAAGGGTTAGAAATCAAGCATAAATTAACCAAACCATAGACAATTCATGCATTGGGATGGGAAAAGTATTCTTTTTATTACTGAAAGTGAATCAACTTACAAACAAAG
>ML794423.1:145488-157988 GCA_009831015.1 Picea engelmannii | reverse complement strand
AAAGGTGGCTACATGAAAAAGGCTGTCATAGTCATGAACAAGGCCCAGTAGAACTAGTCTCAAAATCAATCTGAAGATATATGTATACATTGGAGTACAATCTGATCCTCCATGATCATTGAAGTGACATAGGTATTGGTCCAATGAACGATAGAAACAACTCAGGAAAGTTGCAACTATGAACTGATGTCTTCAATTCTTCTACACATTCCACTAAAGTTGCAAGTCTACATCGTGTGAATAGAGGAGTTGAGGTCGAACAAAATTAGACTTTGTTTGATTACCGGTCATTAAGGTATACTGTTAACAAACACAAGACAACCTACCGATAATGAAATTCGGTATCAAGGCACAGAGTGAATTCTTGCAAGTGTGAATAAAGGTGTTGGGGTCGAACACTTGAAGAATCCATCTATTAGGAGACATTGATGTATTCCTATTTTTCGATGGCGGGAGAACCTGCCACTAATGACTACAAGCCTCTAGGTACTCATAGGACTCTAGGTCTCATTTCCATAATAAATGGGATGAACTCGATGGAAGGAGACATGATGAAAGGAGAGAATTAAGGAATTTCTCATCATTCAACATGAGGTACAAAGTAGGAGCTTGATGATTAGGAGGAAATCAGATGAAGAAAATGTTCATGAACCAACGAACTTGTGTGTCTTTCACGTGTGCCAATTGAAAGAGATACATGAAAAAGACCCTATGAATAGCATCCAATAAGGAAAATTTCTGACAAAGGAGAGGAAACCACCAATAAGGCTAATGGAATCTATGACACTTCACAAATCCCAATGTTTGAATAAATTCATTTCCGTTGAACACAAGGGAAACTACCCAGTCAACAACCAATGATGAAATTTCGACTGCTAGGTTCAAGGTTACCTATCAATGATGAAAGTAGGACCAGGGTGCATGATAGGACTACAATTTCATGTAATTATGAGACATACTAAGGGTATGGTTGACATGCAAAGTTAAGAGTTATGAGGAATGGCCGACACAGGTTAATAGAAATCCTTTGATCAAGAGAATGAAATTTATGGAAGACTATTGCAGCATAGACTCAATGATGAAACTTTGAGATGAAGGAGGCATCAATCAAACTCTCCATAGGGACTGGAAGAGTAACTAGTCGGGGGAGAAAAATCTACGTAACAATCTCAGCTTCCTAAGGTCATGCTAAACCCAAAATTTTGATGACAAGTGGACTAAAAACTTTTGTGCTTTGTTCAAAGGCGACATGACTGTTTCCAATATAAGATAATATTATTTCCCCACCTGTATTTTTTTTTTTTTATAGTGAAATGAATGCTATGATACTGACGAGGAAACAAGTGTTGCAACTAAGAAACTAGTTCTAGCAGTGGAACATACCTATACTCAATGCAAGGAGGTGCATGCGGGAGATAGACACTCAGGGGAATGTTTCCTCTTAGGTATAGGGTGTCAAGATGCAAAGGATATAAGAAAATATCTACTTGTCTGGTGATGCAAATTGATGAGGTGATAGGCTTATAATGCAAAAGCGAGAATCGACAATAGGCTCATTACTGCAAGAAAGAGAATGATATACAATTACAACTTAACGCCAGAAAATGTCATTTTTCGTAATCTTAGTCTACTTGGCTTGAAAAAGGGGAAAAATTGCACCAAACATACGTCCTTTCAAATCCAATGTATGAGTATGAAAGAGACAAGTTCACTCGACAATCTTTTCTCTTTTTGAGAGAGTAAGAAAATAGCTTAAATCAGACTCGTTGAGAGTTTTATAGGTGGCATGTCATGGGGGAGGCCAAGGCTCTCATGCAGGACTTTTGTAAAAGGTCAGCAACTTATGAATAGATGACACAAGGTTGGGAAAACCCAGATCTTTCCAAGTAGAGGGGGATAAAATACTCGCATAGGTTACCTTCCCCATGATGTATCAAAGAATGCCTCTTATTTTAAAGGGAATAGGAGAAGGATTTTGATACCCCACAAGACCATCCCAGTCAAAGGGAACCTCTTGAAGACTTGGAGGGAGAGTACTCGTACAGACTAAAACCCACCCTTTTTCAGAAGGTGCAAGACTAGAAATGTTAATGACATGGTCGAAATATGTCTCACCCTCCAAAAGAAGAGTGGGATTGACCAAAGATTGCATCGACAATGTCAGTTCCTTAGACTTGTCACTCTCCAAGAGAAGAGTGGGATCGACCGAAGATTGCATCAGCATGACCACTTATTCAACCATTGGTTGAAAATGATTTGAGAAAATAAGGTCAAGAGACACATCACCCCAAAAAATGGAGTAGAGTCTGTTAGCACTAGGAATCACCTTCATATTGCATGGAAGGCAAGCCTAGTACCGATCAGGTTATATGTGAATGTAAGAGTGTTTTAAAGGGTCAAATAGAAAATACTCAAAATGATAATGTTCCAACTCAAAAAATAGGGCTAGAATGCACCAACAATCAATATCTTGGCTAACTTCAATCAGTAATTGGGAGTAAGTATGAATAGAGGGAAGACTTAAATAAGAGGAATGTAGGGGTTGTTGTAAACATCGGGTCTACAAGAAGCCTAAGGAAGAAATTTTCTTAACACAAGATCTTCTTGAACTCATAAACTAAGGAAGCTAAATAAACATCATGATAATATAATGATCAAACATCCACCATAACATCACCAGAATCATTCATGTGAATCATTCAAATCATGAACATTTAGCATCAGAAGAAAATAATATGAAAGAGAAGTTGATTTCTATTAGCAAAAATGTCTTAAGTCCAGTACATAGTGAGGTCAAAGTCACTTCATCAAAATATTACAGTCTAGGGGAGCCTTGCTCAACCATCCGAACCTACTAAAGCATTTCATATATCTATTTATAACAAAATGGAGGCAACAACTGGAGGTACGAGCTGGCCTCCTTCCCTTGAAAATCTCTAATAGTTTATTTAATCTAACAACTTGGCTAACAACCTATGTTATAAAATAGAAAAATGTTGGTGACTAATCCAACCATACTTCAAACTGATTTGATTCCCTTTTTTTTCACAGCTCCTTGTTTTCCATGTGTCTTTCAGGAGCATGTGGTTGTCCTCATGATGCCAACTGTTGTTTCTACAATCTTCTCCATCATCAGCTATCAAAAAAATTGTTAGCTTGACCCTCCTAGGTCCCTCGTGTATGTTGGTAGCTTCTTTGGGTAGCCATCTGAGTAGCGCACTTCAAAAATGGACAAGTAGAAAAGGTAGCGTTGAACCCTCATATTCTCTGGGAAAACTTTTCCCTTTATGAAATATTAGGTAGAAAATTTACGTAGCGCCACTGTGTTGTGTATGTGTGCAAACTTTGTTCTCTGCCAGATATTGGGTAGCGAATTTACGTAGCGCAACTATGTGTCTGTGTGTAAAGTTTAGGTAGCACTGTAAAAAATGTAGCACCTCCAATCTTGTACATGTGCAGAGAAAGTAGTGACCTTGCATAGTGTCAAACCCATTATCTTTAGGTGACATGGCAACACTATAGGTAGCATACCAGTGTAATACCGAAATAGAATATTTCGTAGTGCCAAGGTGCTACGAAATGTCTTCATTTTACCACTGAGGGAATTAGCACTTCACAAAAATCCTAAAACTCTAAGAGTCGACACTTAAAATCCTGTATAGGTGGTAGAGATAATATTTGAATATAAGTTAACCCTCACAAAAAAGGAACTATCCTAAAAAATGGGGCTCACCTTTCACCAGCTATTTTGTTACCTTGACACTTCACATCACACTCTTTCTGGTAGAAGGAGGATCTTCATATGGCATAGCAGAATTCTTCTTCTCATCAATGACAGGCTTTTTCAGTGGGGTTGTTCTCTCCTTGAGTGTTGGTGTATCTTTCTCGATGGAAGCTTCAACCAATAATTGCATGTTTCTTTGAGATACCTCATCTTGAAAATGTTGCAACTCTGCCTTGAGTTTCCTATTCTGAGATTGAAAACCTTTATTCTTCCTATAAAGGTTTTGGAGTTTCCTATGAAGGGGCAGGGCCTTTTTTTCTGCAAACCTTTCCAAGTCAAGGGTATGGTTGTAGCCATCCATGAGCTCTTTCATTTTGACCCTGTCAGACATGGCCTCCATTTTCAAATGAGCCACCTCTTTTATTGCATACCTAAGTTGCCTGATTAATCTTTTGAATGTTTGACTGTCAAGTGGAGCAGTGACATGCATAGTCTGAATAGGTTTTTCTCAGTCTCCTCTTCCACCTGCATAGGAATTTCCTTGTCTTCCTCATCAAGCTTCTTGGTGGTTTTTCTTTTATCTTTCTTCTTTTGCACAGGGGTTTCTTCTTTCCTTTCCACGGGCTTTCCAATGTCTTTACCCTTCTTCTTTTGTACATGGATTTCTGGTAGCGACTGTTCTTCAACAACTTCCCTATGAATTGATGATCTTGTGAAAGGTCTTATGCCCTTGCTATTGGCTACTGGAGGAGAAGAGGATAAGTGTAGTGTCTTCCCTTTCTTGGATGTAGTTTTAGTAGAAGAAGGAACTTCTTCTAACCCTGGTGGAGGAGGTGGTGAAAAATCTCTCTGTGGGGAAGGATAAACTTCCTCCTTAGTTCCTGTGACCTATTTGATGACCTATGAAACTTGAACAGGGGCTCTACCCTTTCTCTTCCAACTGGTCCCTACTTTAACAACACTGGTGGGTGATAAAGGAATTGGATTCTATGATTGAGGGGTAGATTCTATATCCAACTTTAAGTGAGAAGCCAAAACAAAATGTTCCCATGAAATCTCTTTCTTACCTAATTCCTCAGAGACTAGTATTCTGATCAATCCAAAGTGGAAGATGCTAGTATCCACATCCTTTGACTTGGATTGAATCTTGTCTGAAATATTACCTATGATCCTTAACAAATAGTAAGGAATATTCATTTCAACCTTACAAGTAAAATGCAACAAAAGCCTTACATGGTACTAGTACAATGTGTTAAATCTCCCTTCACATGTAAAATATCTCTGGATGATCTTCAGAATCTTGTCAAACTAATCAATCAATTGATTCCTTGGCACACCTTTAGAAAAATCACTGGCTTGATGTTCAGGCTTATGGAGATCTTTGGCATAGGCTGAACTCAAAGCCATGGATTTGAACCACTTTTCACCTGTGATAGGGATTCCTGTTGCAGCTGAAATAGAGGCCTTAGTCACCTCAAATTATAAATCCCAAAACTTGGTTCTCCTGGCATCAAAATGTAGTGAAAATGGTCTTGTCACCTCTGGATGGCCTCTTTTCATATTCTAGCAGAAAGAGAGGCATCCCACTCTTTGAAAAACCTCTCTTTCCATAGGCTCTGTATAAAAAAGATGCATATCCATAGGTTCTGTTCTAACCCTCTTTCCCACTTTATGTGTCTTATTCATATGAGGAGTCTCCATGTCTTAGAATGAAATATTCTTAAGGATTATGGGGTAGTAATAACCAGGAGGACTTCAAATCGGGCTTCAAATGTACAAGGCTGACCTTTTAAAATAGATTGGTGCTAATAAGAAAAGTTTTGACTGTGGGAATCACACCCTTAGATTTGTACAGGCATTGTGAGTTTAGACAAATGAGGGGGTAATTTGTAATTGGCCCTTTGTAACTGGGTAAAAATGCTTAACTCCAAAATGAAAGGAAGCAGGGAAGAACAAAGGGGTTAAGCAGCGCCTCTGGGTAGTGCAATGAGTATGCAAAGGATGGGCTATTTAGGTGATTTCAAACTCAGTAGCTATGGAAAGAAAATGTAATCAGACTTAGGTACAAGAAATGGAGTACATAGGTTTGAAAAGGGGGGAGACAAGGGTATGATGCTAAGACGATTCCCTTACAACTGTGCAATCCCGATAAACCAAACTCTGAGTGTTAATTCTTTGTGAAAACTAATGTACAAAGGAGGAAACATGAGATACCTATGGAGTAAAAACCTATTTGAAGCTTCACCAAAATCATAGTATGAATTCATGAAAATTTATGCCCTCGAATCTACCTCAGCATCAGATTTGGTCGCACCGCTATCGACTGGTCAGAACTATGAGTTTGAGCAGAGCAACATTCTTGAATTTCAAAATTGTAAATCGTTATCAAGGCTTGTAGATATGAGATCTTGGAGGTATCTTTAACCAACTCCTGACACTGAAAACAAGGAACATGACATTTGTCATGGTAATCGTGACTCATGGTGGAAACATGATGAATGGGAAAGGCGCTACGGAACTCTGTGATGAGTGGGCAACACTCCAATTTAAAAAATGATTGGATAGGTAAGCAAGAACAATAAGACATGCCTATGAAGTCATGAGTGAGGAGAAAGGTGTGCCACATTTGTTTAGTCATGGGAGGGATGGATCTTAGTGACAAATCATGAAGGGGACCAAAAGTTTAAATCATGAACTAAAATGTTTCTAAGTCCAAAAATCAATTTGAGGATCAAACATGAGTTATGAATCAAAACTTTATTTATCTAAGGGGTCCTAACAAACATAAACTTTAAAGGGATGAAACTTAAAAAATTAAAATCTAAGGCTTAAAAAGGGATAAAAGAAAACTAAAAACCCAAGGCAATTTAGTGTGATAACATTGGCTCCACAGGGGATGGCATGACCCTTGTGGGCTGCCAAGAATGAGTAGATTCAGTGACTTATCCTAGGGCTATGGGGTCAATTATTGGAACAAAAATAAAAATAAAATTATATTTACAATGACATGAAGAGCCACTCAAGGCTAAGAAAAGTACTTTTTCAGGAAATTCCCATTGACAGGGCCACCAAAAACCTTTTCATTCTCCATATTCTACAAATTGAAAGTGTTATTAGAGAATACCTCAGATATTTTGAAAGGATCGATCCATAAAGCTTCAAATTTACCGTTCTTTCCTTTATCTTGCTTCGGTGCATCCCACTTGAGCACCAGATCACCCAATTGAAAATCCTCTTTGTTCACTTTCTTATCGAATGCCTGCTTGATCTTTAGTTGATGATCATAATATTTGTCTACAAGCTTCTCCCGAGTCTATTGCACTTCAACCATCTACTGAATCCTTTTGATCATATGATCAGACTCCCCTTGGTAATCTTGGAAAAAATTTGCCACATGTAAGGCAAGTTGAGAAGGAAAAATCTCATGAACTCCATACACCAGTTGGAATGGGGAAAGTGCCAGGGACCTTTTTATCATCACTCTGTCATCCCATAGAGAAAATTTGAGTTTTGAGTCCCATGCCTTTTTTTAATCCTCTAACATATTTTTAATAATCTTTATAGTTCTTTTGTTCAAGGATTTTGCAAGCCCATTTCCCTGAGGGTAGTAAGGGGTAGAATGAATCAAAGTGATCCAAAACTGTTGAGAGAATTGAATCAATGGTTCAACCTTGAAAGATGCAGCATTATCAGTGACAATTCTGTCAGGACATCCAAACCTTGCCATAATGTCTTCAAGGAAACCAATGATCACTTTGTGGGAAGCATTCCTTGTAGGGATAGCTTCAATCCATTTAGTAAAGTAATATGTAGCAGTCAAGATCCATCTATGTTGACCACTGGAAGCAGGTTGAATTTCCCCAATAAAATCTAGGCCCCACTGCTGGAAAGATCCTAAAGTTGCCACAGGATTTAATGGAAAAGACTTAAGTTGTTGCTTTCCAGAGAACTTCTGACATTTAGCACAGGCTCTGATCTTAGCACAAACATTAGTGAACAAACTAGGCCAGAAGTACCCAGCCCTGAGGATCTTGTATGTCGTGGTTCTCTACTAATGATTCCCCCCACATAAACTTTCATGAAAATCAGACATAATATTTTGGGCTTCTTGGGGGTCTAGGCATCTCAAAATCAGTCCTAATGGATCCTTCCAATAAAAAATTTGATCAACAAGGTAGCGCTTTATTGATTTGAGTTTTAAGTCTCTCACCTTGTTCTTTTCCATACCACTTGGAGGCTATAAATTTTGCAAAAAAAATATAATGTCCTTGTACCAGCTGCAATTTTCCAATGCAGAGATGATCTGAGAACCTCTATCAGTTATTTCAACCTGTTGATTTTCTAAACATGAGTGGATGAAACTCACCCCCAATGATGAGAAATTTGATTCAACCAAGATCTTGGATAAACCCTAGCCTTTAACCAATTTTATAGGCTTAATTTCCAAATCAAATTCAAGTAATTTAGCAATCCACTTGCTCCTTTTTCTGTCTATATCAGGCTAAAAAAGAAATTTTTTTACAGCATCTGATGGGACATAAGCAATAACTCTTGAATGTAGGACATAAAATATGAAGGACTTAAGAGATTTAACCAATGCATAGGCTTGCCTATCCATGATGTCGTATTTTAATTCAACATCTCTCAATGCCCTACTGAGAAAGGCAATGGGTTGCTCTAAGCCTTCAATGTTCTTCTACAATAGGACTGCTGCTACTGTATCAAAAGAGGAAAAAGAAAAAATAAGAAAGTCCTTGAAGTAGTCTGGGATGATAAGAACCGAGGCTTGAGTCAGGTATTTCTTTATTTGATCAAAAGAATCATGAGACTCAACAGTTCATTTGATTTCACTACCCTTCCTCAGCATGGTTGTGATATACTTAACCAACTCAGCAAAATTTGACACAAATCTTCTCAAAAAAATAATTTTTCCCAGAAAAGATTGAATATATTTTTGGATATAGGGAGTGGAAATGTTTGTATAGCTTCAACCCTGCTGGAATCAATCCTTACCCCTTCATATGACACGATATTCCCCAATAATGTTCCTTCCTTCATGCCAAACAATGATTTTTTCAAATTCAAAGAGAGGCCAAATTTTCTGCATTTCAAGAAACCTTTATTAAGTGATCGCAGTGTTCTTTATTAGACTGAGAGTACATTGTTATGTCATCTAAATAGATAACAACAAAATTATCCTTCTCTCCACTAAATTCTATGTCCATAGCTCACTAAAAATTTTCCCCTGCATTCATTAAACCAAAGGGCATCTTGGCGTACATAAATGTGCCCCAACGAGTGGTAAAGGCCATCTTCTCTCTATCCTCTGGCAAAAAAGAGACCTGATTGTACCCAGAAAAACCATCAACCATGGACATCCTGGCTGCTCCTGTCACCTTCTGTAATATGTGCTCCATCTTGGGCAAAGGGTAATTATTCTTTTTTGAGCTTCTGTTCAGATTTCGGAAATCAATGCAAAGTCTGATTTCTCAATTCTTTTTCCTTACTGGGACCAAACTGGCCACCCATTCAGAATACGTCAAAGGAATGATAATTTTTGCATCTAAAATATTTTTTATCTCTTTCTCCATGACATGCAGTAACATAGGATTGATTTGCCTCAACTTTTTCCTGAAGAGTTTGGTGTCTTCTTTTAATGGAATCTTGTTCTCTATAATGCTTGTGTCATAAGTTCTGAGATATTCATAAGTCCAAGCGAATACATCAACAAATTCCTTCAACAACGTAGTATATTTTTCCCTCTGCTCTTTCGGTAGGCTGCTTGACAATTTGACATATTTCAGATTCTTTTCAGTGCCCAAATTGCACTTAGTTATATCAACATCATCAGTGGATACCTTCCCTTTTACTGCGACATCATTCCCATCAAATAATATTTCCAAAGGAACTAGTCCTTTTGGAATATGATTGCTAGGTAATTGCACAATATGATGATTAACAATTTTATTGAGGAAAACATTAGCATGAGGAGTAATTTCTGAATCATGATCCTGATCAATTTGTAATACAGAAAACTCATCAACAATGTAGAGGAAATTTTTAAGTTCTAAATCATCTTCGAACACCTTCCAATATTTTACATTGTCCAGTATAGAAGGCCTGTATTTGACTTCTACATCATACTTGATTTTGGGTGGTACAGGAATTCTGAAGTTGCTTGATGATACAGCCAAAGAATCAACCATGGTATTCTCTTCTCTAGGAATGAATGATATGTTAAAAGAAGAGAAAACACTATCCACCAAATCCCACACTTCATTTCTGTAAGATCTAAGCCTAGGGTGCTTTGTTTGATAAAGATTTTTAATCTGATGGACTATTAATTCAGCATCCCCAAATAATGACAACTCTTATATCCCCATGTCTTTAGTAGCCCTCAATCCCAATACAAGAGCTTCATATTCTACCACATTATTAGTAGTTTCAAATTCTAGTTTATATGACAAAGATATAGTTTCTTGAGTTGGTGACACAAAGACCACCCCAACACCAGCACCTTCCTTAGAAGAGGCTCCATCAAATAACATCTTCCAAACATAAGTGGTTAGAGGAGGATCCTCACATAAGTTAATGGACTATTTTCTGATTTATAAAGGGCCTTCAGGAGTGTTAGTGAGTTGCAAAATGATAGATCCCAGATCTGTATCAAAAGCAAAAACATGGTGATTTTTGGGGTTTTCTTCATCACTAATGATGTAAGCCAATTGAGCTTCCCTATAAAGTCTTATATGCTCTCCCCCAAAAATGGGAATAGTAGCATAAGAGAGATCCATATGCAAGGTTCCCCCAAGTCGTTTTATCCAGGATCTTGACAAGAGCATACCAAACTTGGGGGGAACATCAACAACTATGATATCCATAAGTATACTATTCATGGGCAACTGAAATAAAGTCACCACCATATCCTTAATGACTCCAAGAAACTTTACTTTTATGGAGTCAAAAGAATATAATTCATGATAAGTCTTTGTGATTTCTAACCCAAGTTCATCCATAACATATTTTGGCATGAGATTGTGGGATGCCCCTGAATTGATCAAACAATTATGCAGCTCTTTATCATGAATATTCAGTGACATATAGAAAGGGGGGGATGAATCATCTTTGTCTTCTATCAATGGACCCAAAATCACTACTGGATTTTCATCTTGCATATTTACTGAATCAATGGCATTTGGAGAGGCTTCAGAATGTAACATTTTGGATAGATATTTTTTAAATTCTTCATTTTTAATCAATTCCAAAAAAGGTACAAGGATGTGTATTTTCTCGATCTCATTCTCAAAACTGAAGGAAGAAGAAGGCTTTAAGATCTCTTTGATTTCAGGAGAAGGATTTCTAATCAGAACTTGTGGACTTTAAGAGTCTTTCTCCTTTCTACTCACTGGCACAACCTTGGCAAAATCTTCTTTTTGGGTAGGCTGATTAGGGGCATCAGTTTTTTCTTCATTCCTTTTAGATATCAGATTATATCTATTAGTATTTTCTTTTTCTTTCTCTCCCTTAATTAACTCATTAATTTGAATATCCATCAAGGATTGCTCATAAGAGGATTGAGTCAAGTGTGGGGATGGGGATGTGTCACCTAAGCAATGAATATCAGGATCAACCTCTACCTCCTCTTCTTCTTCATCAACAACCAAATTGTTTTGGAAAGGAGCTTGTACCCTCTGATCATCTCTTTCTCTGTTTTTGGGATCTCTGGGAAGGATTTGGGGAGCATTATTTGGTCTCCTCAAGTTACCTCTATTGTCAGTGTTTTGAGCATTTCTATATGTTTGTTTCCCTTCTGATTTTAACTTCTCAATATCAATAGAAAGAGATTTTACTAATTTGGTCAGCTCATCTACTTGAGAATGGACAATAGAAGAATTAGAAGTTGAAGCTTCAACTCTGTTTTTTATCCTATCCCTATCAGATTTCCCCCTAAGCTTATCTGATGCCACTATATTGGATTATGCCTCCAAGTTAGTATATTGCATATGAACTAAAGAAGGTGATATTCGTTCTCTCAATAGGAGGCAGAACTCGAGGTCAAATGCACTAGCATAAGTTATGTTTGCAAAGGTTTCAGTGGTTTTTATCTCATCAGGGATCTTGTTGTACATTTTGTTAAATCTTTTAGAAAAGTTAGAGACAGACTCTCCTTTCCTTTTTAGGGATCCCAATTCGGTGATGTAGTACAAAAAATCCTTTTTGTCCCCCTAGTTCCTCAAGAATGCTTCATTCAATGCTTCAATACTAGTAATGGATCCAGCGTCCAGACCCCTAAACCACTTCCTGGCTTCACCAAAAAGGCTTAGGATGAAAACCATCATCCACACATCCTCATTTTCAATATTTTTGTTATCTGCATAGTTGTAGAAAGAATCAAGATGTTCCTCAACTGTTATATGTTATTCTCCCATAAACTTGGGCATGCATTTCAAATAATATCTAGGAGGGAGAGCATTTAATGGATGAGGTAATACTAGAGGAGCGTATCTTGTAGCCACTATGGAATCCATCCTATTTGCAGGGGGGTTAACAACTTCCATTTGATTTTGAGCTCTTGGTGAACAAGAAGGAGAAGGAGACTTGATTGTGTGAATATTATGAGAATAATGAAATTATGAAGGGGGGGTTTCAGTTTTAATAGCAGAGGGTTGAGTCTTGGAAGAATATGGTAAGGTCTGAAAAGGAGATGTAGTTTCCACTTCTTTGGCAGTAAATGTTTTAACAAAAAGAGGTGTAGAAAAACCTAAAGTAGGGAAAT
>ML794423.1:77997-101770 GCA_009831015.1 Picea engelmannii | reverse complement strand
CCCCTTGATTTTCCGAAGAATTATCATCCTCTTGTGCTTCCTTCTTTTTCCCTTTCTTCTTCATCCTCTTCTCATAGTCTCCATACATTCGTTCGACCATTTATGACATGTGATAAAAGACCATATGGAAGTTTTTCTCTTGTTCATCATGCTTGTCCTCTTCTGACATTTTATTCCTTCGGGATGCACGACCAACTTTGGGATTGAAATTATTAAGATTTCCTTCACCTTGCTTATGCTTGGCCCTAGTAAGAATTCAAACTCAACAATTCATTTCAAGGATGACTACTCTGATACCAACATGATCCAGGATCTTTTCATCGAAGTGACTTATAACGAATTGTATTAAATGAGCATAAATTAAAGTGCACAATTAAAGAAGGAAAATATCAATAGTGAAGAGACATAAGAATCAAATATGAACAAAAAAAAATTGATAATGGAGTTCATCCCTAGTGGACTACGTCTCCGGGTCCTGCTCTCAAATGGGTAGGCCTTTTTATTAACTCAGCAAAAGAATTTGGCAAAATACATAAGTATACCTCATTCTAGAATTAAGCTGCAGAAGCTTTGCTTAGATCAGAAAAGAGACAACACCATTATATTCCTAGCATTGAATCACCCAAAAATGATAGTATCCACACCTCAATCCAACTCTGGCACTCCCAGACCCATTAGAAATATCATCTCGATTTTTGTACATGCTCCCTGCATTTAATTCTCTGTACTGTGTCTCGATTCTCATTCCCATGTGTACCGTCGCACGCCCTTCCTTTCCCCATCCGTGGGAAGACTTGGCTTATAACCAAAAATCAGGGTGGGCTACACAAGGTAGCTCATTGGCCCAATGGTGGTGGAGCTATAGTTAAGGCGTTTGTATAGTGGGAGGTCCCGAGGTCAATCCCATAGGCCTCCCCTTTTGGGTTATTGTTATATATATGTGTGTGTGTGTGAGAGAGAGAGAGAGAGTGGTAGTTTTCCAAATTTGGAGGTGGTTTAGATTTATCGGAGGATTCTGTTTGGTCATCAGATCTAGTGAGGCTCTACTAGATTTGGTGGACCCACCTTTTTTATTTTTGAAATTCAGTTTTCGAGCCCTCATTGGGCATTTTCCCACTTCCACGTGGCAACCAACCATTGTTCCATTCCAACCACCCACATAGTCACCTGCCACATCATCCTTCCATGTCACCATACAATGTGCCACGTGGTTGTATGGACTACCACGTGGTGCTTTTTCATTGGTCAATGGATTGACCCGAAAAATCCAAAAATGAGTGACACATGGCAGCCTCTAGTGTTTCCAAATCACCATGCTGACATCAACATGACACATGTCGCCTCCTTCATGTGCCACATACACTGTATGGATGTTGAATTCATCTGTACTGATGTCGATGTCAGCAATATGGATGTTGACTCATCTCTTGCTGACTGGGCTATGCTGACCAAAATTTTACCGCGAATATCTTTCGATTCATAACTCTGTTTGATGAGCCATTTACACCATTGGAAATCTTGTGATGCTCTCTTTGTGATAATGCTACTTTCAATGAGTTTTGAGGACTTTGAATTTTTTCCCCTTCTCTATCTGTTGAGGATATTCGAGCTTCTTTAGTTTCTTTTGCGAATTCTGAGTTATCCTTAGTCTTCTCTGAATCCTTTTTGGATCAATAACATGTGATAGATCACTAATATAATGTCACAAAACAAATACATGAAACACATCTTGCATATGCCTCAAAGAATCAGGAAAGGCTAGTCGATACGCCAAGGGTCCCTTCTTTTCCAGAACCTTGAAAGGTCCCACAAACCTTAGAGAGAGTTTAGAACCCTTTCCAAACTTGATCGAACTCTTGTGTGTTTTCATCCACAAGAAAACATTATCGCCAACTTTATAATTGCGATCAATGTGATGTGCATCAACATAACTCTTTTGTTGATCCTATGCCTCTTTAATCCTTTGTCTTATCAATTGCATTTTTTCTTCCATTTCTTGAATCACTTCCAGTCCTACCAGGACCCTATCCTCCATTTCATCCCAACTCAATGGTGTCTGACAGAATCATCCATAAATAAAATTAAATGGTTATGTATTAATCGTACTCTGATAGATGTTGTATTTAAACTCTACTAGTGGAAAGAAATCTTCCCAATGCTTATGTTGGTCCATTACAGACATATGCAACATATCGTCCAAAATCTGGTTCGTTCTTTATGTTTTCCCATCTATATTTGGATGATATGTTGTTCTAAAGTTTAGTTTTGTTCCCAAGTCCGCTTGGAAATTGGTCCAAAACCGTCCTATAAACATCGATCCCCCGATCAGATATAGGGATGATTTTAGGGACTAAATTTCACTCATGGGCTAATTTTCCATGTTTTTTCCCAAAAACATATTCATTATTCTAAAAATGATTCACCCAAATTCTATAGGATAAAATTATTTTACCTTAAAAATCATCAATTGTTTTATACAAACTATATAAAATCCTTAGAAATTTGAATATTTTTACAAACATATCACCAAACATTTTATAGTTAGCATATGAAGGATTAGTAAGATTCGCCAAGGTTTCTACATTTTAAAATAAATTTCCATCCTTAAAATCATCCCTCGTCGGATATGATCCTTCTTGGTACTCCATGTAACCTCACAATCTCGTTAACAAAAACTATGGCTATATTTGGAGCTTGATACATTGTATGCACATGAATAAAGTGTGCACTCTTTGTCAAAGTGTGAACTATCACAAAAATCGAGTCGTGTCTTCTTTCCATCAGTGGAAATCCAAAAATAAATTCCATCGAAATGACTTCCCATTTCGATTTAGGAATAACATATGGATATAACAATCTTGTTGGATGTCTATGTTCCACCTTCACTTACTGACATTCTAAACATCTCACCATGTAGCTAGATATGTCTTCTTCAATCCCTTCCAGAAGAATAAATGCTTAAGGCTTGCCTTCATCTTCGTGACTCTCAGATGAGCCATGTACACTTCTCAATGAGATTCACTCAATATCAACCTTCTTAATTCATCATTTGGCGGTACATAATTCTTTCATTAAATATCAACAATCCATCATTGTCTAAAGAATATACTTCAAACATTTCTACCATCATGGTATTTAGTCCAATATTATCCTTAACTTATTTATACTAGTCATCGTCTATCTATAAAGTTAGAATCCTTTATCGAAGATTCGTATTAAGGGGTATTACTGAGAATATGTGTGGTCTCTATTATCACATGAACTTGTCAGATTCCTGTGGGTTTGTGGTTTCTACCTAAGTCTGTAATTTTTCCCTATCTCTATCATTTTTGCAGACCAAGTCTTAATTTTCCCCTTTAGTCAGCAAAGTCGTGTTTGTTTTCCCCTTTGTGTTTGAGCACTCATCTCCTTGGTCTCTATCACTGATCATTTTGTCTTCCCAAAACCACATCCAGTTGTCCAAATCCTTGATCGTGTAGGTCGTAGCCATGAACAAAAAGCACAACTTTCTCAAATAGTCAGTTTCAGAATTGAAGCATAACCAGAAGGAAGTTTTAATCTTTCAACACCAAATTTTCCGAAGTGGCCAAAGGCCCGAAATCCCGAAGGATTGAAATGGATATGATCCATTTATCAAGAAGAGTCGCATGTCATCAAATCCCTAGCTCCAGAGAATGTTCTTGGAGAAAATAAAATTTGACTATTGAAAGGCCTGAAGACTGATCCGTGAAGAAAATCTTGATCATTGTTTTGAAAGGGAAGATCTGATCCATTGATTTGGAGGAGGAATATTTGAGCCTCTGATTGTGAAATCCTCATCCATGATCATGATATTGATGGTCACATTCCATTACGGTAATGCAACATGCTCGGGTGATAATTTTCTTGAGCAGTCCCGCAATTGAAACCATAGTAAGTCAAGAGCGATACGTGGTAAAGGGAGATGGATTGCAGGACCAAAAGAGGTCTAAATCCAAACCAAATTTGAGCGGCCCAACAATCACATGCTCATATAATATCCTATCCAAGAGAAGTGCATGGATGTCAATATCATAGGGGAGGGAGACATGACTGCAGAGGAGCACCTTGCATCCTTTTATAGATTTGCAGAGATTCAAGTAATTGAAAATGAAGATGTGTGGATGAGAGTTTTTGTACAGAGCCTCGATGGTGATGTCAGGGACTAGTTTAAGGACTTGCCTCCTAGATCTATAGACGATATTGCTACTCTGGATGATTCATTATTAAGACACTAGGGAAATAAAAAATATCTCCTTTATATATTACAAAATTCAGGGCACTTAAGAGAGAAGAGGGGGAATTTGTTTCAGACTTCTCAAAGAGATTTAATAAGATGTAAAAAAAATATTCCCGCTAAAGTTAAGCCTACAGAAACCTCTGCCAAGATGACTTATGCTAGTGTTTTCGACCCTAATTTTTTCCTCCTGTTGAGAGAAAGAAGGGATACCTCCTTGGCTCATATTCAAGATGCAACCCTTGAAATAGAATCCAATATAGTGACAACTGACAAACTTAGGGGTAAATATGATAGAGACATAGGAAAAGGTAGGTCTGAAACTCTGACTTCGAGTTCTTCTACTACCCCCCCTCAAACGGATGAAGTGACCAAGCTATTGAAATCACTTTCTACTAGAATGGAAAAGGTCAAATTAGAAGGAAAGAAGAGCTATAGGAATTCCCAAAATACTGATAATAGGGGTAGTTTAAAAATACGAACTAAAGCCCCTCAGATCATCCAAAGAGATCAGAGAAATTGGGATAGAGATGATCAAAAAATCCAAACTTCTTTCCAAAATAACATGGTTATTGATGAATATGAAGAGGAAGAATATATTGATCCTGAGATCCATTGCCTTGGAGATACCTCTTCATCCCCTCATTTAACTCAATATGCATGCGAGGAAGCCCTCGTGAGTAATCAACTGAATGAGATGAGAAAAGGAGAAAAGACCAACAACGATTCAAATAGATATAACCTCAGATCCAAGAAGAAAGAAGAAAATCCTGACATTCCTGAGTGGCCTTCTAGAGCCGAGAAACCTACTAAAGATATGACATACAATAGAAAAGAGAGGAAATCACACAGTCCCCCACCATTGGTCAAAGGTCCTATCCTAGAGGTGAAGGAGATTTTGAAGCCTCCCTCCTCTTTTAGCCTTGAGAATGAGATTCAAAATATTAGAATCCCCATGCCTCTCTCAAAGTTAATCAAGCATGAGGATTTCAAAAGGTGCCTATCAAAATCATTTCAGCCCGAACCTACACCTCCCTCCATAGACTCGGTTAACCTCCAAGATGAAAATTTAGCTGTCATGTTAGGGCCTTTGATAGAGGATAGGGATGACTCCTCCCCCCCCTTCGACACTTCATTGTACATCCATGACAAGGTGTTGCATAATTTCTTGATGGATTCAGGGGCATCTCACAATAGTATGCCTAATATTGTCATGAAAGAGCTCGGGTTGGAGGTTACAAAAACCCATTAAGACCTGTATTCTTTCGACTCAAGAAAGTTGAAGTGCCTCAGGGTTATCAAAGACCTGGTTGTGTCCCTGTTCTAGCTTCCAATGAAGAGCATAGTCATGGATATCATAGTGGCTGATGTTCCCCCTAAGTTCAAGATGCTCATGTCTAGATCTTGGATAAAGAGATTGGGGGAAACCTTGCAAATGGACCTTTCATATGCCACCATTCCTATATTCACAGGTGAGCAAAGGAGAGTTTACAGGGAAGCACAAATCATGTACATCATCAGTGATGAATAAAACCCCACCAACCATCCTATTTTTTCTTTTGACACTGATTTGGGATCTAGTATATTGCATCTGACTGATACTCTTGAACCTCCTCTGGAAATCAGAAAACAATCCATTTCTTTTTTGAAATCCCTCCTCAAACTACCCCTGTTTGGAATACGTTATTTTATGGAGGCTCTTCTAAGGAAGGTGTTGGTGCTAGAGTAGTCTTTGTTTCACCATGTCAAGAGACCATACCCTTGTCCTACAAGTTATAATTTGAAGCTACCAACAATGTGGCAGAGTATGAAGCTCTTGTTTTAGGTTTAAGGGATGCAAAGGACATGGGGATAAAAGAGATATCAATATTTGGAGATGTAGAGCTAATTGTTCAGCAGATCAAAAATATTTATCAAAATAAGCACCATAGGCTTAGGACTTATAGGAATGATGTGTGGTACCTAATTGACAATTTCTTCTTAGCTTTCAACATTTTTTTTATTCCAAGAAGGGAGAATACCATGGATGATTCTTTTGTTGTTTCAACAAGCCATTTTAGAATCCCACTTCCACCTAAACTCAAGTATGATATAGAGGTGAAATATAGACCCTCTATACCTAAGAATTCCAAGCATTGGAAGGTATTTGAGGATGATCTTGAGATCAGAAAGTTTCTTGAGTTTGTTGATGAGTTCTATGCATTACACATAGATCAGTATCATGATTCCGAAAGTAACCCTCATGCTAATGTTTTTTTAAATAAAATTGATAATCACCATATTGTTCAGTTGCTTAGAAACCACATTCCAAAGGGACTAGTTCCTTTAGAAATATTTTTCGATGGGAACGATGTGGCAATAAAGTTTAAAGACTCAACTGATGATGTTGATATATCTGAGTGTAATATTGGTACAAAGAAGGACCCAAAATTTGTCAAATTGTCAAGCAGCCTATCAAGAGAACAAAGAGATGAATACGCTGAGATATTAAAAGAATTTTCTGATGTGTTTTCCTGGACATATGAAGACCTCATAACATATGGCACAAGTATCATCGAGCATAATATCCCACTAAAGGAGGAAGCCAAACCATTTAGGCAGAAATTGAGACAAATAAATCCCATTCTACTGCCTATTATGGAGAAAGAGGTAAAAAATATTTTGGATGCCCAGATTATTGTTCCTTTGAGATTTTCTGATTGGGTGGCCAACTTGGTCCCAGTGAGAAATAAGAATGGAGAAATCAAACTTTGTGTTGATTTTTGAAATCTGAACAGAAGCTATAAGAAAGATAATTACCCCTTGCTCAAGATGGAACACATATTACAAAGAGTGATGGGTGCATCTAGGATGTCTATGATTGATGGATTTTATGGCTACAATCAAGTCTCTATATTACATGAAGACAAAGATAACACAACCTTTAGCACTCCTTGGGGTACATTCATGTACGCTAAGATTCCCTTTGGATTGATGAATGCAGGAGCAACCTTTCAGCGAGACATGGACATAGATTTTATTGGACAGAAGGACAAGTTTGTAGTCATTTATTTGGATGACATAACAATGTTCTCACAATCTGATAAAGAACATTATGATCATATGAAAATAGTCTTCTTGAAATGTAGAAGATTTGCTCTCTCTCTAAATCCAAAAAAAACATTATTTTCCATGAAAGAAGGGAAATTATTGGGGCACATTGTGTCAATTGAGGGAGTAAGGATTGATTCAAGTGGGGTAGAGGATATCCAAACTTTGTCACTCCCTAGATCCAATAAAGAAGTTTAGTCTTTCTTGGGGAAAATTATTTTTCTAAGAAGGTTTGTTTCAAATTTTGTTGAGTTGGTAAAGTTTATCACAACCATGTTGAGGAAAGGAAATTACATCAAATGGAATTTTGAATCTCGTAACTCATTTGACCAAATAAAGAAGGCCTTGACTAGAGAACCTGTGCTCATCAGTCTTAACTACTCCAAGGACTTTCTGATTTTCTCTTTTGCTTCATTTGACATAGTAGCAGTTGTTTTATTGCAGAAAAATGTTGAAGGTTTAGAGAAGCCCATTTCCTTTTTTAGTAGGACACTGAGAGATGTTGAAATAAATTATGACAACATGGAAAAGAAAGCCTATGATTTGGTTAAATCTCTTAAATATTTCATAGTTTATGTGCTACATTCAAAATTCATTGTATATGTCCCTTCTGCCTCCATGAAGGAGATCCTCATTCATCCTAACATAGATGGAAGAAGGAGCAAGTTGATTGCCAAAATCCTTGAATTTGATCTTGAAATAAAGCCTACCCAATTGGTTAAAGGTCAAGGTTGAGATAGGTTGTTGGATGAATCTAATTATAAATCCTTGGGGGTCAATTTCATCAACAGTTGTTCAAAGAATCAACAAGCTGAGTTTTCTGATGAAGATCCTAAAGTCACACCCTTATTGGTAGGATGCACTTGGTACAAAGACATTATATTTTTACTATAGAAGTTACAACCTCCTGATGGCATGGGAAAGAGAAAGGTAAGTGCTTTGAAGATCAAATCAATTAAATATTTTCTGATTGATCAATTTTTATGTTGGAAAAACCCTTTAGGAGTGCTTTTGAGATGTCTAAACCCACATGAAGACCAAAATATTATGTATGATTTTCATGACAGTTTATGTGGGGGGAATCACTTATGGAGAACCATAACCTATAAGATTCCCAGGGCTGGGTATTTTTGGCCTAGTCTCTTCACTGATGTCTATGCAAAGATCAGGTCTTGTGTCAAGTGTCGGAAATTATATGGAAATAAACAACTCAAGTCTTTTCCATTAAATCATGTGGTAGCTTCAGGACCATTTCAGTAGTGGGGCCTAGATTTTATTGGGGAAATTCATCCATCTTCAAGTGGTCAACATAGGTGGATCTTTACTACCACATACTACTTTAATAAGTGTATAGCGGCCATCCCCACAATAAATGCTTCCCACAAGATAATCATTGGTTTTGTTGAAGATATTATGGCAATATTTGGTTTTCCAAATAGAATTGTCACTAATAATATTGCATCTTTCAAGGTTGAACCATTGATTAATTTTTGTGATCAGTTTGGAATCACATTGATTCACTCTACTTCTTACTATCCCCAAGGGAATGGACTGGCAGAGTCCTCTAACAAGAGCCTTATTAACATCATCAAAAGACTATTAGAAGACAACAAGAAGGCATGGGATTCGAAGCTTAATTTTGCTTTGTGGGATGAAAGAGTGACAACAAAGAGATATCTCAGTATCTCTCCTTTCCATCTTGTATATGGATTTGAAGCCATTTTTTATTCTCATCTTGCCTTACTTGTGGCAAAATTCTTCCAAGACTACCAGAGAGAACCAAATGATATGATTAGGAGAATACAACAACTAGTAGAAGTGCAACAGACTCAAGCGAAACTAATGGACAAAGAATATAACCATCAACATAAGATCAAGTAGTCCTTTGATAAGAAGGTGACCAAAGAGGATTTCTAGCTAAGATATCTAGTACATAAGTGGGATGCACCTATACAAGACAAAGGAAAGCATTGTAAATTTGAGGCCTTGTGGATCGGCCCCTTCAAAATTTCTGACGTTTTTTCAAATAAAACTTACAAGTTGCATGCTAAAGTTTTTGGTAGCCCTATAAATGGGCATTTTCTGAAATTTTTGTTTACTTAAGCCATGATTGGCTTCCCATGTCATTGTAAATATAGTTTTTGTTTTGTTTTCAGTTTTTATAAGTGACTCCATAACCCAACAACTAAGGTACTGGAACTACTGGTTCTTGGTAGCTCACAGGGAGCATGCCATCCCCTGTGGAGCCAAATGTTAACACATGAACTTGTTAGAGTCCTGTGGGTTTGTGGTTTCTACCTAAGTCTGTAATTTTTCCTTGTCTCTATCCTTTTCGCAGACCAAGTCTTAATTTTCCCATTTAGTTGGCAAAGTCGTTTTTGTTTTCCCCTTTGTGTTTGAGAACTCATATCCTTGGCCTCTATCACTGATCATTTTGTCTTCCCAAACCCACAACCAGTTGTCCAAATCCTTGATCATGCAGGTCGTAGCCATGAACATAAAGCGCAACTTTCTCAAACAGTCTATTTCAGGATTGAACCATAACCAGAATGTAGTTTTAATCTTTTAGTGTCGAATTTTCCAAAGCTGTCGAAGTGTCCAAAGGCCCAAAGTCCCGAAGGTACGAAATGGATCTGATTCATTGATCAGAAAGAGCTGTGTTTCATCATATCCCTAGCTCTGGATAATTTTCTTGGAGAAAATAAAGTTTGACTATTGAAAGGCCCGAAGGCCGATCCGTGGAGCAAATATCAGTCGTTGTTTTGAAAGGGAAGATCTGATCCATTGATTCTGAGGGGGTAGAATTGAGTTGTTGATCATGAAATCCTCATCCAAGATCATGATATCGATGACCACAGTCCATTGTGGGAATGCAACATGCTTGGGTGATAATTTTCTTGAGCGGTCCCGCAATTGAAACCATAGTAACTCAAGAGTGATATGTGGCGAAGGGAGATGGATTGTGGGCCCAAAAGTGGTCTAAATCCAAACCACCTTTGAGAGGCCCCGCAATCATGTGCTCATATAAAATCCTATCCAAGAGCAGGGCATGGTCGTCACTCACTCATTGGGGCATGTGAGTTTTCGCCAAGAACCTCGCTCCACATCACCCCTGCACATATGCTATCAGAATGCCACCTGCAAAGCTCGCATTGGTCATAGAAAAAGACCATTCATGGCCTCAAGGCATTAGGATGGACTCGTAGAAGTCAATGGCATCGTCTAAGATGGGTGTTAGGCCCAATACTAACCCCAATGAAGATAGTTATTGAAGATTGTGGGCAACAGTTGAGACCTCACCTCATCCCATAAATTGAAAGTGTTGTGTTATCACACTAAGTCACCTTGGGTCTTTTAGTTTGTTTTTATCATTTTTAAAAGACTTAGATTCTTATTTTTTATTTAAAATAAATTTATCATCCCTTTAATGTTATGTTTGATAGGACCCCTTTGGATGACTAAACCTTTGAGTCATAGCTCATGTCTTGATCCTCAATTCAATTTTTGATCCTTAAACCCTTTTTAGCTCATGGTCTATTATTTATGTCCCCTCTCATGATTCATCCCTAGGTTGATACCTCCCATGATCATGATGATGTGACACACCTCTCTCCTCACTAATGACCTCACATGCATGCCTCATCATCCTCACTTACCTGTCCAATCATTTTTTGATTTGGAAGTGCTTCCCACTCAACAGGAAGTTCCGTAGTGCCTGTCACATTTATCATTCATCCACTCCAAGTCATGATTTCCACGACTGATACAATGTCCCATGTTTTCATATCCATAAGTTGGTTGAAGTTATTTCAAAATATATTTCATTTATGACCCTTGGCAATGATTTCCAAATTTGAAAAGTTTAGCAGTGTTGTGCTACGTAAGTTTGCCATTTATGATTAGGCGACTGCATGTCAACTAAATATGATGCTGTGAGAGATTTCAGGGCCGAAGTTTCCTCAATCTCATCCTAATATCACGCTGAGGATCTCAACAGATGTCAACTTCACAGGTATCCTGTGCAACCTCCTTTGCATATTAATTTTCACAGGATATTTGTGCTCAGGTTTCGGTTTGTTAATATTGCAGGGTAGTAGGGGAGCCATATTTTCATACCTATAAACATCCTCGCTCGTTTCCATGGTCTAATTTCTGTTGTTGGTTATAGCCTTTGAAATTCGCAAGCCTGCAATAACCTATCCTCTGTGTATGTGTTGCGCTACGCAGAGGTGCTTCTCAAACCTTCTCTGATTATTCTTTGCTTCCTTTCATCCTATACGAAGAGTCATTTTGGGATTACCTCTTCATAGTCTATACTCTGAAATCCTGTATAAGTCTGAAGGTCCATTTCTCATAGTCAAGCTCATTTTCTAAGCACTGCTAATTTGGAGGGCCATATTTGTGCTTTTGAAACCTGAATTGAAGATTTCTGGTCAATAGAATCCCTTAATCCTTTTAAGAACCCTCATTCTAAGTCATGGAGACCCCTCAGTTGAAGAAAGCACACAAAGCTGGCAGGATAGTTCAAACAAAACCTGTGAACATGCACCTTTTTGACACAGAAACCATGGAAAAGGAGATGTTTCGAAGATCAAGATGCCTCTCTTTCTGCTAGAACATGTAGAGAGGCCACCCAGAAGTAGCAAAAAAATTTGCATTAAATTTTGATGGCAAGAAAACCAAAGTTGGAGATTTGGAATTTGAGGTAACTGAAGCCTCCATCTCAACTGCAACAGGGATCCCCATTTCAGGTGAAAATTGGTTCAAGGCCATGGTATTGAGTTCAACCTTCATTAAAGATATCTTCAAGCCTGAATACCGAGCCAACAAGTTATCTAAGAGTATGCCAAGGAATTAGTTGATCGACCAGTTTGACAGAATGTTGAAAATCATACATAGATATTTTAGTTGTGAAGGGAGATTTAACACCTTGTATCATTACCACATAAGGTTGTTGTTACATTTTACTAGTAAGGTTCAGATGAATGTAACTTATTACCTGCTGAGAAGAATAGGTAAAATGTCAGATAGGGTGCAAGATAAATCTAAGGATGTGGATTCTAGTCTTTTCCACTCTGGAATTATCAGGACACTTGTCTCTAAAGAGTTGGGAAAGAAAGAGATTTCCTGGGAGAATTTTTTGGTTACTTCTCACTTCAAGATGGACCCAACACCTACTCCCCAATCACAGATCGCAGGTCCTTAATCACCTACTAGTACTAAAGCAGGGATCAACAAGAAGAGAAAGGGTAGAACCCCTGTTTCAGAGATCAACAAGTAGGTCAGGGAAGCTGAGGAGGAAGTTTGTCCTTCTCCACGCAGAGATTTCTCACCACCACCTCCACCAGGGTTAGAAGCAGTTCCTTCTTCTACCAAGGTGACATATAAAAAAGGGAAGAAGCTTCTCTTTCCCTCTCCTCCTCCAATAGTTGAAATCAAGGGTAAAAGACCTTTCACTAGGTCATCAATTCCTAAGGAGGTTCTCAAAGAGCAGTCTTTACCAGAAACCCCTATGCATAAGAAGAAAGGGAAAGGCATTGAAAAATATGTAGAAGAAAAACAAGAAACCCCTTTACAGAAAATCAAGGGTAAAGGTACCAAAAGACCTTTGGAGACGAATGATGAAATCCCTGTGAAAGATTGTGAAAAACCTATGAAGAATAAAGAAGAGGTTGTTGCACAAGAGAAGAAGCATAAAGGAAAAGGTTTTGAGAAGGCTAATGAAACATGCAAGGAAACTTCTGTACAGATGGAAGAAAAGGATGAGAAGAATCCTATTGAGACTGGACATGTCCCCAATCCCTTTGGTAGCCAGACCTACAAAAGACTTATTAAGCATCTTAGGGATGCAAGGAGATAAATAGCTCGTCTCAAAGTAGAAGACAAGGTCCACTTGGATCAGATTAATGAGCTCATAATTGGATACAACCATACCCTGGACTTGGCAAGGTTCACAACGAGAAAGTCTCTACCTCTTTGTAAATAGCTGAAGAATATTTATAGACAGAATAGAGACTTTTAGTCTTAGAATAAGAAGATAAAGGAAGATCTGAGACACTTGCAAGATGAGGTAGCTCAAAGAAATTTATAGGTGTTGGTAGAAGCTACCCTTGAAAATGATAAAACAGTAGCCAAGGAGAGCTCAGCTACACCGAAGAAGCCTGCCAGTGCTAGGAAGAAGAAATTTGTTCATCCAATTGAAGAGACTCTTTCTACTAGAAAGAGTGTGAGGCTAAGTGTTAAGATGAAAAAATAGTTGGTAAGGGGCCAACTCCATTTTTGGGAATTGTTCCTTTTTGGGAGGGTTAACTGATATGCAGATAATATGTTTTTCATCTATACAAGCTCATAGGTGTTTATCTATATGAATTTTGAGTTTTTGCTAAAGTGCTAGCTTCACTCATTAGTAAATGGCATTATCTATGGTATAGTCAAGACATCTGTCATAATTGGAAGGACACAAGCTTCTCTGCACATGTCCTAGATTCAAAGATGCTACGTTCTGGAAATGATACCCAAAGATGTATGCAAACTCAACATAAGTAGTGCTACGTACAGGTGTTGCGTAATATCTTATAGAGAATAGAATTTGCACACAGTGGCGCTACGTAAAGCGCTGTGTAATATTACACAGAGGGAATAATTGGTATATGGGTGCAACACAATGGCACTGCATAATATTTGACAGGGATCCAGTTTACACACATACACAGCACAAAGGCGCTACCTATAGGCGCTACCTTCTCTCCTTGTTACATTTTAAGGTGTGCTACCCATAGTTTCTACACAAGGAAGTTTACCAGCAAACACTAGGGATCTAGGAAGACTAGGCCAACAATTTTGGATAAGTTAACGCTGGAGTAAATGACAGAAGTAGCAGTTGGCATTCAAAGGAAAACTATAGGCTCCAAAGAGACACATGGAAAAACAAGAGTTGAACAGAAAAAGAGGATCAAAGCAGTTAGAAGCGTGATTGGATTAGTCACCAACACTTCCCTGTTTTATAGCATAGGTTGTTATGTTAGTTGTTAGAATAAATAAATGTTTAGAGATTTTTAAGGAAAAGAGGCCAGCTCATACCTCCACATGTTGCCTCCCTTTCTTGTTATAAATAGATAGATCAATTTCTTTAGCAGGTTCGGATGGTTGAGAAAGGCTCCCTAAACTGTAATATCTTGGATAAAGTGACTGTGATCTAGTATGTACTATACTTAAGACTTTTTGACTAATAGAAATCGACTTATATTTCAGAATATCTACTTCTAATGCTAAATGTTCATATTTGTATGCTTCATATGGATAACTGTGGTAATGATACGATAGATGTTTGATGATTTTATTGTCATAGTGTTTATTTAGCTCCTTATTTTCTGATTTCAAGAAGATCTTGTTTTAAGAAACTTTCTTCCTTAGGCTCTTGTGGACCTGATGTTTGCAGTATCCCTTGCATTCCTCTCATTCAAGTCTTCTTTCTATCCACATTTACTCCCAAAATACTGGTTGAAGTTAGTCAAGATTATATTTGTTGGTACATGTTAGCCCTATTTCTGTGTTACGATATTATCATTTCGAGTTTTTCATTCGACCTTTCAAAAAACACTCATACTTTCACATATAATCTGATGGGTACTGGGCTTACCTTCCTTGCAATGAAAAGGTGACTTCTAGTGCTAACATGTTGTAGAGAGCAGCCATGAATGCACACTTATGATCTGAAGCTTTCTTAAGGGAAATGTTTCCTGTAAATCACATAAATTTGCCTGACTCGCTTCTTACATCATCAAGTTTGCACAACCTAATAGAGTGGGCACCGAATGAAGGCTTTTAAGGTAGTGATCTGATCACATTCCTGGTGGTTGCAAAATTTAAGTATATATAGTCAGTTTTGATATTTTGTTAAGGTCGGATGGTTGAGCTAGGCTCCCTACTATTGTAATATTTTGATTGAGAACAATTGGTTCTCTGGTTATGTATTCTTTTTTTAGACATCTTGGTTAATATAAGTCATCTTTCTTGCTCCATATTATTTGCCTTCGATACTGAGAGAGTTCATGATTGACTAATTCACATGGATTGTTATGATTGTATTATGATGAATGTTATATTATCGTGTTGTTATAATTTCTCTCAGTTTCTTTGAGATTTGAATTCAAGAGGATATTGCATTTAAGTTTTTCCTCCCTAGGCTGCGGGAAGACCTTATGTCCACAATAGACCTCTACACTCTCCTCACCAAAGTCTTCCCTCTATTCACCCTTACTCCAACTTACTAACTGAAGTTGATTCCAGACCTCAACTGGTTAAGCATGCTAGTCCATATTTCTGAGTTAGAACATTATTATCATTGAGTCCTCTCCATTTGATCACCTAAAACTCATTTACATTTACTATATAAACTAATGGGTAATAGGCTTACCTTCTATGCAATTTGAAGGTGACTTCTAGTGCTAACAGTGTCTGAATCAATGCATATTCCACTTTCTTCATTGTTCCTTTAATGTAAGTAATCTCAAATTCATATTCGCTAAGTAATTCTGACCAACACCTTTGTCGCATGTTCAAGTCACTCTAAGTAAATATATGTTGCAATACACAATGATCTGTCTTTAATTCAAATTTTATTCTAATCAGATAATGTATCCAAACTCTCAAGGAATATACAATTGCTAATAACTCCAAGTCATGTGTTGTGTAGTTCTCTTCATGATTTCTAAATTTCCTTGAAATGTAAGCAATCACTCGTCCTTCTTTAATCAAAAATCTACCTAAACCTTCCTTGGATGCATCCATGCATACCTAGAATTCCTTGTTGATGCAGGAGCATCACTGACGTCATTTAATGAGGCAAGGTGGAAGGTGACTCAAAATCCAACACAACACACTCAAATGGTTTGGCTTCCAAGGATGGCACGCCACTTTAAAGTTTGAAAGCATTGTAATTACAGATCCCATGATATATTGAATCTTGAGCCATTGTATGTGCTCCAGAAGATTTAATTTTCTTTTAATGTTTGTAGGATTGTACATATTTTGAGCGCCAACTCATATATGGGTTGTAATATTTCATTTATTGTAATAATCCTAGTAGTAGGATGATTTATTTGTGATATGAAAGAACTAATATAGTCTGGAGGGAAGGCTCGAGAAGCCCCCTCATGTATAAATCAATGTAATGTAGGACCAAAAGAGGTTTTTAGTAGTTGTTGTAGTTGTTGAAAGAAGAAGCTGAAAGTTGTTGAGAGTTGTTGAAACCCTTGTAAATATTTGCTGAAGGAATATAGAAGAAGAGAGAATTGCTTTCAAGTTATGGGATTTATTGTCTTTGAGTAACTTGGTAAATGTTATGTTATTTATCTTTGTGTTTTATGTGTGTGTATGCATCTAAATGGTTGGTTGAATGAATCCTTAGTGTTAATTTAAGTTTCAATTGTTTATCTTTTGAAATATTGGTGAAAGGCGTGCATAGTGCCCACGCAAGGAGTGTGAAGGCCGAACCATTAGAGGTTCAAAAGCTGAAGAGAGATTGCCTAAGTTTACGCAGAGAGAGCAAAAGAAGTGCGCCTATACTCACATGAGTATAAAATCTCATAAGGGAAACCAATGCAAAGAGTGCACAGGGTCGACTCTTTGTTAAGTGTTGAAGAAGCTTAGAGGAGAGATAACACAAGATGTGTGTAGGACACTTCTTTAAGTCCCAAGCTCAAGAGGGAAGAGAAACACATGCACCAAGGTTCGATTCTTTTAGGAGAAAAACTCTGGAGGGAAGTGCAAGAGTCTAAGTCCTTCAAGTGACAAATATCGAGGAGGGATAGAAAGAGTAAGTCCCAAGAATAATATAAATATATTTGTTTAAAAGTGAGCAGACGAGATCTGTTTGGGAGAAGTCACGACCCCGCACAACGACCGTTTGTTCTAAAAGAGGCAGAAGCTCCAAAGCTCCAAAGTCCGAGAGTGAATCTACATCGTAGATCACTGGCAGAAGTGGCATTCATTGGATTGGTTGTAGGACAGATCTGAGCCATTAAATCAAACCCAAACCAGAGGGGAAGCATCATGGATAAGATCTAATCTCTCAATTGTTGGATCTGTGAATCAGTGAATGTGAGTCGTAGATCTCACGCATTCAGATATTCGACACTCTATGAGAAGTTGGTGGTTGTTGCACGGAGTAGGGAAAATACCAAAGTCCCAAACTCTAGAGTAAATCCTAACCATTGGTTGTCGAGTACACGTGTCAGTAGATTATCGAATTCAACAATCCAAAGGATTTTGGATGAAATTTTATTTGGTGCAAAAAGTCTCAAAGTCCCGAAGCCTAGAGTAGATCATGGTCGTTCATTGAAGGGGACACATGGACCGTGGATCTCTGCCCTTTTCTAGTTCAAAATTCGGAGGATTTGGAGTGTGTTACTGGTAGAACTTCCAAAGCCCAAAGTTCTAGAGTGCCAATGTAACAAAGCTCCAGATAGTGCCAATTTGAGAGTTCACCAATTCGGCATTTGGGAGATTTGATGTGTTGTGTGGTTAAAACCTATGAAGCCTGAAGTTCTAGAGCATCGGAGTAACAAAGCTATATATAAGTGCCTTTTAGCTAAGTGTGTGGTCCTAGCCTACAGTCACATGTGATATCTACCGAAGTTAGATCCTTCAAAATGTTAATCCCTAGGGTTCAGGATCACGGTCATGTGAAGACTCTGTTGGAGTAAAATGATCCACGCGAACCTACATTTTCATGCAGGAAAAGGAGAGAAAGCCTATGGAAAATAATTCTAAGGGTTTAGTGGGGACCCAAGAGCCACTTCAGATCCTATGTAAATCGATCCTAGACCGGGATGTCATGTGAACCCTAAGGGGGGTTTTCATCAAGTGGTATCAGAGAAGGAATAAGCTCTGTGAGAAGAAACATTTAGAGCCATGACACCAAGGCGACACAGGGAGATACTTGTAGTCAACGCAACTATGCAAGAGGAAATGAGACAACTTTATACAAGGTTGGATGCCATGGAAATAACAAAAAGGATATAATCATATATTTTTGATCTCAGTGAAGCTAAAAGTGAATATATAGAAGCAGAAGAAGAAGTTGTAGGAGAATAAGAAGCAGGAGAGAAACAATTGAGTGTTTTTTTCAAGATGGGAACCCGATCAAAGATGGAGGTATCTATGTATGAAGGTAATTTGAATGTAGAATAACTAATTGACTGGATAAGTTCTTTAGACAAGTATTTTGACTATGAGGAGATTGATGATGAGAAGAAAGTAAAGCAGGCAGTGACCAGATTGAAAGGGCATGCAACTTTATGGTGGGACGAGTTTGAAGCTGACATAAGGAGGAAAGGTAAGGCCATGATTAAGAGTTTGGATAGAATGGTAGCTAATCTCAAGACTAAATTCATACCCAAGGATTATTAGTTGAATATATTCAAAAAGTTGTAGAATCTGAGACATATAGGTTTTTCGGTGAAGGAGTATACTGAAGAGTTTTATAAGTTGAATATAAGAGCAGGACATAGGGTGAATGATGAAGAGAAAGTTTCTAGGTATATAAATGGCTTTAGGTATGAAATCTAATATGATATTAGTATGATTATGACGAGTACCATATAATATGCTTATCAGGCATCTCTAAAGGTAGAAGAAAAATTGCCAAGCAAGTCGAGTCAGAGGAACAAGGGGAAGAATCTTGATAGAGGAGAAGGAACCACCAGAGAAAAGTTCCAGAAATCCAGGGAAGAAGTTGAAGGATTTAAAAGTCACATAGACAGAGGAGGATACTCTAGAGTAATAAATCCTTTTCTAAGAGGTAGAGGAAGAGGCAGAGGAGGAGAAGTGAAGTGTTATTCTAGTGGGAAAACAAGGTACATGTCTTGGGAATGTCCTGAAAATAAAAATGCAAGAGTTAGAGGAGCTCAAATTTATGAGGTGCAATACATGAATGTGGAGATAGAGATGAAGGAAGAATAATTTGAAGAAGGAATATCCCTCACGATGAGGAAATCTCTCATAAATCCATAGAAATAGGTATGAGAATCAGTCCAAAGGAACAGTTTGTTCAGAACTGCTTGCAAAACCAGAGACAAAGTATGCAAGGTCATCATAGAAAGTGGGAGTAATGACAACTTGGTATCCATGCATATGGTGGAAAAGATAAATTTGGAGATGACAACACCTCCAAGTTCATACATGGTGTCTTGGTTGCAGAAAGGACATCAAGTCATGGTAAGTTGACAGTGTAAAGTTGATTTTAAAATAGGTAGTTATAAGGATGAAGTTTTAAGTGATGTCATACCTATGGATGTTTTTCATTTTATTTTGGGGAGACCATGGCAACACGAAAGGAATGTCATACATGATGGAATGAAGAATACTTATACCCTTGACAAAAATGGGTGTAAGCATATGTTGTTTCCATTAGAAGATAAGGGAGTTAAAGATGAGTCTAGTTTGAGTATACTTCTCATGAGTGGGAAGGAAATATTCAAGGAAAAAGAACATCCATAGTGTTGTAGTATGAGTATAGGAGAGATAATTATATCACTTGGAATGAGTTTAAAATGTGCTCATAATTGTGAGGAAATGATGCAGGAGGAATCCAGGGAAGAGGCCAAGGGGCCAAAGGTTTTTAAAACTAGCAGTTTGTGTGTGATAGCAGGTGCAATAGAAGGGTGTCCATTGGAGACTATCAAAGAAAAGGAGAGTGGAAAGAAGTCAATTTATATTCAAAAGGAAAAGAAATAATATGAGGTCCACACAATTGTGAGAAAAAGATATATTCAAGAGGAGCATTTAGGTACCATGCTCACTCAGTGGGAGAAATAATTGAAGATACTAGAGGATTAGTTAAACCATCAAAAGATAGAGGAAGACTATCATAGGGATGCAATCATGAAGAATAGAAAAGGAAACATTCAGGAAGATAATATTCTTGGGGAAACAAATAATAAGGAGAAGAAACCAGTGAATAACAACAACATCCTGCAACAAACAAATTGTCAGGAGAGCAAGAGAGAGTTGCAACAAAAGAGCCAGCCAAGGGATAGAATTGAAAATAAAATTATGGAGTTGAGAGGGTTGGTAGAAAGGTTATACAATGATACAAGAGAATACTTTGATGGTAACCTAAATGAATCTCTGCAACATATGATTTGGAGACCATGAGAAAATCCTGCAAAAGCAGGGGAACAAAAATAACAACAACAACAAAAAGAAAGAGAAGAAAATGGACAGCTTCGAGTCAAAATTTGGGACCCTGGAGGATCTCAACAACAATAACAATAGATCCATGCGTAGGAGCTCATGATTTTTTCAGCAGAGGAGTATGATGCATGAGCATCACATACATCATATAATGAGGAAAGGTGGAAGGTGACTCAACATCCCGCGCAACATACTCAACTAGATTGGATTCCAAGGAGAGAACGTCACTTTAAATTTTGAAAGCATTGTAATTAAAGATTCCATGAGATCTTGAAGCTTGAGCCATTGTATGTGCTCCAAGAGATTGTATTTTATTTTAATGTTTGTAGGATTTTACATATTGTGAGCGCCAACTCATATTTGGTTTCTAATATTTCATTTATTGTAATAAGCCTAGTAGTAGGATGATTTAATTGTGATGTGAAAGCACTAAGATAGTCTAGAGGGAAGGCTCGAGAAGCCCCCTCATGTATAAATCAATGTAATATAGTCCCAAAAGAGGTTTCTAGTAGTTGTTTCAGTTTTTGAAAGAAGAAGTTGAAAGCGGAAGCTAAAAGTGATTGAGAGTTGTTGAAACCCTTGTAAATATTTGTTGAAGGAATATAGAAGAAGAGAGAATTGCTTTCAAGTTCTAGGCTTTCTTGTCTTTGAGTAACTGGGTAAATGCTATGTTATTTATCTATGCATTTTATGTGTGTGTGTGCATCTAAATGGTTGTTTGAATGAATCCTTATTCTTAATTTAAGTTTCAATTGTTTCTCTTCCGAAATCTCGGTGAAAGGAGTGCACAGTGCCCACGCAAGGAGTGCAGAGGCCGAACCATTACAGGTTCAAAAGATCATGAGAGACTTCATAATTTTATGTAGAGAGATAGCAAGGAGTGTTCCTATACACTCATTAGTATATAGATATCATAAGGGAAACCAATGCAAAAATTGCACGAGGTCGACACTTTGCTAAGTGTTGAAGAAACTGAAAGGTGAGATATCACAAGGTGTGCGCAAGAGACTTATTTAAGTCCCAAGTTCAAGAGGGAAGTGAAAAGTGTGCGCCAAGGTTCGATTACTTTAGGAGAAAATATACATAGGGAAGTGGAAGGTGTTCTCCAGAGTCTAAGTCCTTCAAGTGACAAAGCACGAGGAGGGATAGCGAGAGTAAGTCCCAAGAAGAAGAAAAATCTCTTTTTTTTAAAGTGAGCAAACGAGATTTGTTCGGAAGAATTCAAGACCCCGCAAAATTTTTGGATGAAGGAAAGGAGAGTGGATTTTAAACCCCCAAGTCCTTTAGACTTCACCACTCCAATTGTTTTAAGTCATTTGTTGTAAAAGAAGCATAAGCCTCAAATATCTGAAGTCCCGGAGTGAATATACGTTGTAGATCACTGGGAGAAGTGAAAGTCATTGAATTGTCTGTAGGATATATCTGGGTCATGGTTGCATCCCTTTCATCACCTAAATGAGAAAAATAAGGACTCTTACAAGTCCATTTGGGTTATCTAGAAAATATAGCAGTGAATGCAAGAGTTAGAAACATCAAGCATGAGAAATAAACAAACAACTAAACTAAAAACAATAAAAGAAACTAAACTAGAGTGCATAAGGATATTAGAATAAAAAATAAACACCATTCATGCCAAAAATGGATAGATTGTATTAGTGGGAAAAACACAAAGATAAAGGGAGACTTATGGGTCCCATCTTCTTCCAAGGGAGGGCTCTTGAACCCCCAAAGATTGAGCTCTTCTTACAAATAACAAACTAGAAGGAAATGGTGAACAAATCCAAAGCTCATTCACTCAAGATGTGATGTGAATAGCTCAATGAAATGGTGCTTATATGCTCTTGATGAGGAAAGAGGATCCTCCACGAGAAGATAGGAAGCATAACAATACAAATGAATTCCTTGAAAATGTAGTGCACCCATGGCCTCTTTTTATAGAAAATCTTTGAGGCATTATTCAACCAGTCTTTAATGTGAACAAGGGGCTCTTTAGGGAACCCTTAGGTATTTGACCAGCCCCCAACTTGGATTCATCTTGGATTTGGGTGTCAAATCGACTTGGGATATGAACGAAAAGTGGGTGGAAGGCCGACCAAAATCATAAATGCACCGTTCTGAGGTATGAGCGGATTTTTTCTTCCATAGTTGCGCATCGGGTGCATGTTCCCTTTTACGGAGTTTTTCTACTGGCGCACGTGCACACACTTCCTTTGTATCCCTAGCGCATGATGATTTTATAACCAGGTGTATAGTTTTGTGCCCTTTGGAAATGCATTTTTGAAGCTGTGGGTGAACTAATAGGTGTTTGGAGATGCCGAATTCCTGTAACCATTTGTGGATGAAATTTTAGTGATAACAGATGTCGCCTGATGTGTGAGGTTAGGAGCATATGCATAGCCGAAATACATCAATGTTTATTCTACTGAGAGTACTTGTGTAAGAAAGAGTGTTGAGGGGAGTTTCAAGAGAGACCCATTGGAAGGAGAGGGGAACTTGTAGAACCCAAACCTTTCGCAAGGTGTGGAAAAATAAATCTGTTTACAAACGAGGCCGACATGCCCCATGCTCATGTCATGTAACCCAAAAATGTGTAATACAATAACTGAGGTTGTGTTTTGGTGTAGATGATGAAAGCACCCTCAGGGGCGTGTTGATAATGGAAGAAGACAATTTCGAAGGTGAAAAAACTAGGAAAAGAGGCGATGACACCAATAAGAAGTGTCGAGGAGTCGTAGGAATTCATGGCCTAACAAGTTTAAGAGGTCTTTTGCAAATATAAAAACAAGTGCAATAGACGCAAAGTAAGACACACCGCAACATGATAAAGTGTTGAATTTGAATGTCATGGGGGTCAACGACATCATAGAGCAATGATGGTTCTCTATGTGTCATTTGAGACTCCTCTTTGTGAAGGTAATGAGAGTCAAGATACTGTCACCCATCTGGAAGTTGTGCTGAGGTAGACAGATAGGGAGACATGACTCCAAGAAGTGAAGGGATTCATGAAATCCACTGGATAAGATCAGGAACTGATGAGGAACATGAAATAAGTCAAGGAGGGGTGAGACTCAAGACTACCCTTGGTTGGGGATATATGTAAAGGATGATTGGCAGCAGCCGTGAAACTAAACTTAGCATCAGGGGGACGACTAGGCGTGGGTGAACTGGACCAGAGGCGTGACAAAATGGATAAATGTAAAGATCAAAAGGTGTATGGACTATAAGATACTC